>JAPEVW010000060.1:0-67500 GCA_027921565.1 Artemia sinica | reverse complement strand
CTTTAACTCTTTAGAAAACGTAGTTTTTTTTTCAAATAATACTACACAGGGGCGGATCTAGCCTTCCAATCTAGGGAGGGGGGGGGGAACTCGACAAATAGGGAGGGTGTGTACAGAAATTTTTCGGTACTTTTTAAACACATCCTTCGATATTTTTCAAAGCTTACAGATTCTATCTCATAAAATCCCTAAAACAGTATTAAAAGTGGAGTTTATAGTCCGTCTAGGGGGGGGGGATCTTTATAATATTTTAATTGCAACACATAGTAAAAGAGAAACACTCAAAGATCATCTCTGTAGTTAGATGGTTGTTAAGCTCCTGTATGTTGTATGTGGGTCAGATCACTTAGATCTTTAAGGGTGTGTCCAAGCTTGGCAGCTGAAGCTACAGGAAGATCCAGAGCTGTAAATTGCTTAACAGACAGGCTGCTGCAATACAAGGAAACACTACCAAAATATGACCATAGCCAAGATTTATTCTGACCACTGATATGCACCAAAAATCATAACAAATCAGGTAGCCTATTTGATATACTCTTGGAACAAAATATTAGTCAATTCCACAAAAATGAGGTACCTGGATTCCTGCAAATATCGCGCAGCTTGTGCGGATGTAAACAATGTCCGTTTGGGTCTCATTGTGAAATTTTAACCAAATCTTTTCTTCTTCAAAAGTATACGTTGACGGAGTTACGACAAAAATGCCCATGTAATTTTCCCATATGAGGTACGACAAAACCGCTCTTAACAAAACGGCAAAATGTGAGATACGATAAACGAGAAATCTAAAATTGGGGCACTTCTAGCTGAGCTACAACAAAATGGTTGACGGAATCGGATAGAGCAAAAAATTTCACGTTAGATGGCAGTCCTAACTCTACTTCCCGAAAAAGTCGCAGATACGACAAAACTGCTCTCAGGGGACGATGTGTTTTCTGCAATTATTCTTTATATTATGAAGTAAGAATTGTTTTCCTACTTCACGCTGTCCAAATACTTTACTCCCACCCCCTATGTGCAAATATATAGCCTAAACTATATGAGTCCAATGTATTCTGTCAACCGTCACTTGTTTTCCACTGAGCGTAAGCTAATTGTCTCATAATACAGACAGATAAAACCGGTTTGTTCCTGATTGTGTATCAATGTGTACACAAGTACCTTTTTTCTTCTGCACTTTCATTTTTGACTCTTTCTGATTCTCGCTGTCCTTTAACAGCACTATTTTTTGTTCTTCACTGTCATTTTTGACACTCTTGAAAATTGCTTTAGCGTGTCTGCTATAAAATTCTTTGTTCTTCACTTACATCTTTGTCAAGCTCTGATTCCTGCTCTTGCTTGTAATTCTTGCTGCTGATTATCTTCTAACTGCATACGTCTTTATTCTTTTTTTTATAGATAGATAGATTTATTTTCCATATACCAGTAAAATAATTACATAACAATCTACAAATCCCCACAAAGGCTCCATGGCCTGTAGGAGGGGGATTATGAAAAGATCAATTAAACATTTAAACGCTTAAGATTTAAACAATGTAAACATAACATTAATATTTAAACATATAAACATAAGCATTTGAGCTTTTAACATGTAAAGCATTTGCTTCATAAAACGAAAAAAAAAGAAAAAAAAAAGAAGGAGAGTTCACTAAATAAGCTTTATCAAACTACAGTGAATCACAACATCTATTAAAAAAAAAAAAAAAAAAAAAAAAAAAAAAAAAAAAAAAAAAAAAAAAAAAAAAAAAAACAATTAAATGAAAAAAAACTATTGGCAGCAGACAAAAGTAAAGAAAATTAATCACATGAAAACAAATATTTTTTTACTAGTTTTTGAACGTGCCAAACGAGTGGCATTCTCGAGCCGAATCGGGAGGGGTGTTCCATGTCAAATGACACGCAACAAGAGGATTAAAATCGGATCTTATTGTTGGTGTATGGGGAATTTGGATATTTAGAGAACTACGGAGTTGATAATTTGACCGATCAAACAGTTCGTGGTAACGAACTGTAAGTAAGGAGCGACCCGGCTCAATGGGAACCGAAACTCTAAAAAACGGAATTTTGATACCAATAGATACATCAAAAGAATCAGATTTTAATTCTGATTTCAAATATATAAGTTTCATCAAGTTTAATTTCAACTATCAAAAGCTACGCACCTGAGAAAATTTGGCTGATTTTCGAAAAAAAGGGAGAAAGACCCCCTAAAAGTTATAGAACCTTAATGAAAATCACACCATCATATTCAGCGTATCAGAGAACCTACTGTAGAGGTTTCAAGCTCCTATCTACAAAAATGTGGAATTTTCCATTTTTTGCCAGATGAAAGATCACGGATGCGTGTTTATTTGTTTTTTTTTTCCCCAGGGGTGATCGTATCGACCCAGTGGTCCTAGAATATCTTGGGAGGGCTCATTGGAACGGAAATTAAAAGTTCTAGTGCTCTTTTTAAGTTACCAAAAAAATGGAGGGCAACTAGGCCCCCTCCCACGCTCATTTTTTTCCCAAAGTCACCCGATCAAAATTTTGAGATAGCCATTTTGTTCAGCATGGTCGAAAATATTATAACTATGTCTTTTAGGATGACTTAATTCCCCGAAGTCCCCGGGGGGAGGGCTGAAAGTTATGAACTTTACCCAATGTTAACATATGGTATTGGTTATTGGGACCCGGCTCAATGGTAACCGAAACTCTAGAAAACGATATTTTGATACAAATAGATGCATCAAAAGAATCGGATTTTAATGCTGATTTCAAATATATAAGCTTCATCATGTTTAATCCTACCCATCAAAAGTTACGCGCCTGAGAAAATTTGGCTGATTTTCGGAAAAAGGGGGAAAGACCCCCTAAAAGTTATAGAACCTTAATGAAATTCACACCATCATATTCCGCGTATCAGAGAACCCTACTGTAGAGGTTTCAAGCTCCTATCTACAAAAATGTGGAATTTTGCATTTTCTGCCAGAAGAAAGATCACGGGTGCGTGTTTATTTTTATTTATTTTTTTCCCAGGGGTGATCGTATCGACCCAGTGGTCCTAGAATATCTTGGGAGGGCTCATTGGAACGGAAATTAAAAGTTCTAGTGCCCTTTTTAAGTGACCAAAAAAATGGAGGGCAACTAGGCCCCCGCCCACGCTCATTGTTTTCCCAAAGTCACCTGGTCAAAATTTTGAGATAGCCATTTTGTTCAGCATGTTCGAAAATATTATAAGTATGTCTTTTAGGATGACTTAATCCCCCGAATTTCCTGGTAGGAGGGCTGAAAGTTATGAACTTTACCCAATGTTAACATATAGTATTGGTTATTGGGAAGTATACAGTACAGACGTTTTCAGGGGAGATTTTTCCTGGTAGTGGGGGGGGGGGGGTATGGCAGGGAAGTACGCAGGAGGGGGGCCTCCGGGCCCGGGCTCCCCCGAAATCTCACGATTTTTTTCATTTTCCCATAATTTTCTGATTTTTCTCACAGAATAATGGGTTTGAAGGATTTGCCCCCCCCCCCGAAACAAATTGGCCTCCCCCCGAAACAAGTTCCTGCGTACGTGCCTGGGGTCGGGGGTTATGTAGAAGGATCTTTCCATGAAGGAAGTTTTCATGGGGGAAGGGACATTGCTATGAAGGGGACGCCGGACTTCCCAGCATTATTTAAAAAAGATCAGAAATTAAATATAAAAAAACAAGTTTTTCAACTGCAACAGCAGCAACATCAAAACTTAAACGTACAGAAAATATTACATATATGATTGGGTTCACCCCCTAGTCAATACCTCACTCTTTAAGCCAGAGATTTTTTAGTACTTTCATAAGAGCTATTTATTCTAATTAACGGCCTTTGTGATTAAGCGGTCATTTTTAAAGAATTGGAACAAAATTCGAACTTTCGCTTAAAGAGCAAGGTATTGACTAGGGGGCGAACCCCCTAATATACGTATTAAAAATATATGAATATAGAAGTTCGTTACGTAAGTTAATTCGTAAGCTACGTATATTTATTACTAATAAAAACGTTCGTAAATAAAATGAAACAAGTTTCGAGAAAGCCATTTAACCAAATAAAAGTAAATTAATATGAAAATTTTGTTTTAATTATTCATGTACTGTGAGCCAAGATCAAAACCTGCATTTATTCAAAAACGTTCAAAAATTAAATAAAAAAAAACAAGTTTTTTCAACTGAAAGTAAGGAGCGACATTAAAACTTAAAACGAACAGAAATTATTCCGTATATGAAAGGGGCTGTCCCCTCCTCAACGCCTTGCTCTTTACGCTAAAGTTTGACTTTCTCACGACTCTATTTTTTTTAAACAATAAAAACTTTAGCGTAAAGAGCGAGGCGTTGAGGAGGGGACAGCCCCTTTCATATACGGAATAATTTCTGTTCGTTTTAAGTTTTAATGTCGCACTTACTTTCAGTTGAAAAAACTTGTTTTTTTTATTTGATCAGATACAAAAGAAGACGTAAACCTAAGGGACCTAGGAATATCACCATGGAGCTGAAGAAAAGCGAAAGACGCACAGGAAAGAATATAAAGTTTTTTAATATCAAGTAACGGTTTAGTTGCCGAACGATTTTCATCCTGGATAAGATTTATAGCTTTATCATAAGTATTCGAAAGCAGTTGGAGAAAAGAAGGGAAAGTAGACATCCATATGACTGAACAATAGGAAACATAAGAATGAATTAAGCTATGAAATAGGATTCTTAGAATTGGTCCTGGAAAGATATGTTTTAGTTTTCTCAGAATACCGAGGTTTCTGCATACCTTCATTTTAATCAAATCAATACGGTGTTTAAAAGATAAATTTTCATCTAGGAGGATACCTAGGAAACGGACATGGCCATCCTTTGGTCTACTAATAAAGCCTTTGTATATATGAATTTCAGATAATTGAGGACAAGCCTGGGATATACGAGAAAAAACTAAAAAACTAGTTTTAGAAACATTTAAGGCAAGAGAGTTAGCATCAAACCAAATTGAAACTCTCTCGAAGAGGTCCACTAACTTTGTACGAACCTCATCCTCTGTTCTCCCAGAAGTAATAAGGGTGGTATCATCGGCAAAAGTAACAAGAGAATCCGAGGTATGCAAACTATAGTTATGGGTAAGGGAGACTGTTGGATGACATAGACGACAGCAATAAAGAGGATTTTTATTTCTAACTGCAAAAATTAAGTCATTTATATAAATTAAAAACAGTGCCGGTCCTAAAACTGACACTTGAGGGACCCCCTGGTCAACACTTGATGGTGAGCGAAAAAGTGGATCAACAGAAATTATTCTACCAACCAATAAAACGCAGTACCTCTTACGCCAAAATGAGAAAGTTTAAATAGAAGAACACTGTGTGTTAAAGAATCAAAGGCTTTACGAACATCCAGAAACAAAGCAGCAGGAATCAAATGGGAGTCTATGGCAGAGTGAAGACAATTCAGTAAAACTGCACAAGCATGCTCAGTCGAATGATTTGCTCGAAAACCAAATTGAAAATCGTGAAAAAAATCTTTAGAAGTAAGAAAATTCTTAAGACGAGAAAGCATCGCCTTCTCAAATATTTTGCTAAACACAGACAACAGAGAAATTGGCCGATAGTTGGCTGGATCATTTCGTGTCCCCCCCCCCCCCTTATATAATATGATGACTCGAGCACGCTTGAGACTACTCGGGAAAATACCATGCTGAAAGGAGAGGTTAACAAGTTTTGTTAAGGGATAAATAATGGAAGGAAGTATGAACTTAATTACTTTAGTAGGAATATTATCAGGGCCAGACAACGAACAATTTTTCAATCCCATAACAATTTTAGCTATTTCTTTCTCCGTCGCTGGTTCCAAAAACATTGACTTCATACAAGGTGGCCCAAGATAAGACCTGAAGTTGGATCCTGAAGGAGAAGAACCAACAGCCGAAGCGGTCCTTTTACCAATATTCGCAAAATATGAAGTAAATGCATCTTGAACATTCAGTTCACCTTCGATGATTTTGCAATCGAGATCCAAAAAAGAAGGGGCTGATGGAGACTGAAAAGACGGCCTAAGCACAGAATTTATAACCTGCCAAGTTTTTCGTATATCTTTACCACAATCTGAAAAACAATTAAAATAATACTGGGACTTGGCTTTTCGATACACAGAATTATAAATACTCCTATATATTTTAAATCGCTGAAAGCAAATAGCTTTCATTGAAGGGCTAGCAGACTTAAAGACCCTCCAGAGATTATTTTTTCTCCTACAACTCCTAAGGAGACCAGGGGTCATCCAAGGATTTAGAGGAAAAGCATTCTTAGACTTGCGATTAGAAGGTGAAACAGAACAAATATCAAGAACAGCGTCTTTAATAGACTCATAAAAAGTATCAAATAAATTAAAAAATCAGAATCACTCTCAAAACCACCCTAAGAAATTTCTGCCAATCTTGACCTAAGAAGCATTAATTCCACTTCACCAAACCTAAAAGGCCTCTTATCAGACTCACAAGTCCTCTCAATAGTCAGTTTATGAAAACAGTATCTAGAGTAAACAGGGAAATGATCGGAAATGTCGCTCACTAAAACATAATTTTGGATCAAGGTGGCCGTACGGAAAATATTGTCAATCAGAGATGACGTACTCTCTGTTATGCGAGATGGGATACATACAGAAGGTAAAGTACCTGCGGCAAGCATGGACGAAAGAAAATTCAAAGATACAGAAGACTTTATATCCATCAAGTTTATATTAAAATCTCCCATAATAATTAATTCAGTCGACTGTTCTAGGATGGTATCCAGTAGATCATTAAGGGTGTGTAGAAACAGTGGAATAGAGCCACTAGGAGATCGATAAATAATACCAACAATTAAATCCTTACCTCCACATTTAATATCTACGAAAAGTGACTCAAAGACACCTTCGATATTTCTGGATAAATCCATTCTAAGAGAATATGGGAGATTATGAGAAATATACAAAGCAAGACCACTCTTGGCCATCTTTTGTCGATTCAGTCGTTCCATTTTATAACCTTGCAAATCTAAAAGCATATCATTTTTAGAATATAAAAAAGTCTCGCATAAACCAACAACGTCAGGTAGCCCATCAGAAACAATCTGTTTTAGATGGTCAATTGAGGAACAAAGACCCTGGATATTCAACTGGAGCACTGAAAAATATCCATCCCGCTTGACAGCCTCACTCAGACTATAAACATATTTACTTTTTACTGCGTGGCTCACTGTGGTTAAATCACTTTTGACATGTCCGATATAATTATTGATAATGCTTAAAACATCTAACGGGTTATTTTCAAGCTCAAAAAGTCGTCCTACAACTGGGAGTGTTTCTAATTTGAGTAGTAATAGTGTTAAAGGTTTCAACTGCACATGGAATTGCACAAGAATATGCAGTACAGTTTGACGTGCACATTGCAAAAAGTGACCAATCCTTTACCTATAAAGTGGCCAAACAAGTTTTGAGAGTATAGTCAAGGTTGTATAAGACAATCAGACTGGTTTTTTGCTATTGATATCAATTGCGCAAGAATATACACATCAGTTTGACGTGCACATTGCAAAAAAGCCTGCAAACCTATAAAGTGGTCAAACACGTTTTGAGAGTATAGTCAATGTTGTATAAGACATTCAGACTGGTTATTGTGACAACACCCATTTTTTAGAGCCAATCAGAGTCAGTGGAGGTTATTCTATATACGATAACTTGATTGGTGATTGGATTTGAATAAAAGGAGTGATTCTCATTGCAATTCATATTAGTAAGAGAATTGAATTCAGAGATAATAGTTTATTTGAGAGGATATTAGTAGAGAAAATGAGTGGTGCATTTACATTATTGGAGATTGATGGTGGAGCCGGCAGAGCAGCAGCAAAGATATACGAGTACCAAATGTGGCTGTGGAAATAACCGGAGGCTGTAGACTATGCCTTGAATGGGAACGATATGTATGCTAGATACGTGATATCATTAAGCAAACTTAAGCTGGAGGAGCAATTATGTTTTGCTACGAAACTGAATATTGTGCATATAAATAGACTTCAGGCAGCATTAGATGTGCTAGTGAAATATATTGATGAGAACAAAATGTTTCAGTGAATATTATTATTGTTGTAATTATGCTCAATAAAATTGTTTCTAAATCAAAGGTATTTTTCTTTCTATAGTAGAGTAGCGTATATTTTTTAGAGTAGAAAAAATTCTGGTTAGTCTGAAGTTGGTTGTGAGAATGTTAGGACTCATAGAAAATGGATAGATTTGAGAAAGAGCGAATCATGGGGAATCTAGTGCTTATGGAAAAGCGTTTGATTCTAGATGATGATTTTCTAGAGCTGTCTATTCAAAGGAAGATATTTTCTCAGGGAATGCTTGTCGATATAATGAAAACTGATTCTCCGTCATTAGACTATTGCATGAAGCTTTTACGTCGTGGTCTAAATGCATTTACACAATTTATTGATATATTAATCATGACACGGCAAAATGATATTGTGGATATGCTTTTAAACACTAGCTAAGAAATTTAGGACTTTTCTCATGAGAAAGATGGTGTTCAAGGATGATTTACTCCTCTCTCTCTCTCTCTCTCTATCCCAGTCAATTTGTTGTTGTTGTTGCTAGCTCAGTTTCATTGTGGCAGTGAGAGTGTCAACACATGAAAAAATGTTCCCTACATGTCCACTATGCATGTACACACTGGGCAGCTGGTCATCATGTGAGAATTGCACAATGATAAGATGAGTATGATGAAAAGTGGAGATTATGCAACCCGTGTAAATTGCATAGAGGATATGCTGTACAAATTAAAGGTTGTAATTCCTGTCTTGAAGAGGTGTGTGACTCTCATCCTAGAGGGCACCTATGCTCCAATTGCCACTATGATAAATGTAATCAATGGGAGAATACATATCCCGGTATGATTGGAAAGAATCCTAAGCGTGATTTTAGTTTATTGCTACGAGATTGGTATCGTCGTGGTTTTAGATTGTTCTGGGAGGAGGAGCCGGGTCGCGATTCAACTGTTGGAACAACAAAAGAATATGGTTTCTACGTCATCGTTGTGAAGACAATGGGTGTTATGATTATAAGCCCACTGATTTTTATTTGGCTGTGACGGAATGTGATTCGCCACTTGAGGACACTGTTTGTGACATTGCTTCAAATAAACAAATTGAAACATGTGAATTCTATAGAATGAATGAGAATAGTATCATTGACTATACAAAGAGATATGACAAGAGTGAAGTTACACTCTACTGTAGAAAATGTGACCCTGACATTGCAGTACATCAGGATCAGTATACTGTGAATTCAGATAATCTACCTGCATTAGTTGTTGTCGACAAATACCTATACCTAGTAGAAGATGAAATCTAAAGAGTAGAAAAGTCGTTTTTATCATGTATATACATTTTGTTCATTTATTAATAAACAATTTCACACACATTTTTGAACATTGTATTCGTAGGGCACTAAAATCAATATTAAACACACTTGTAAGTATATTTTCCACTAGAAAGTCGTTCAATCGAGGTAAGTCAACGTAGATGTCGAGAAACTGTTTGTAGGTATAGCCACGACATCTGAACATGAAAAAGAGTAGTGCATGAAAGCCACATGTCTTAGTCGTTAAATCCTGTACTCTTCGTTGATTTTGAATAATAGTTTTCCCACTGCTGTCAATAAAGTTGCTGATGTATGGAGTGTAGAATTTATACGATAGGCCAAGAGGATCAAAAAATTCAATATTCTTCGCTGTTTGAAAGATGCATAGCCAATGGCCGGTCTTCAAAGTCGATGGACTGCTATTAACAATGATTAGGGTATTGTTAACACTTGGAATTTTTCAATGAAGTTCGATGGTATGCAATAGGACTTGTACTGGGACATGTATGGATCCATACTAAATACGTTGATTATTTGGTTTGTGTTCATGGTGCTAGGTCTAGTAGAACACTGCCGTCGGGTGTGATTTCCCAATAGGTTTCAAATTGACTCAATGATATTATCAGTTATTCCATTTTCAAATAGTTGAGAGTCATGATCTAGGGATTGCATGGTCAACTCGTACAGAGTTCTATAGGATTTTTTGTCAAAAGATAGAGTGTACAGTGGAATACCATTCACTTTGCACACAAGGCTAGATAGACCGAAAAAATTAAAATCATGGGGGGATTCAGTCCAGGATCCAACGGCACTGCCACTCTTCATAAAGGCCAAAGCCAATTTTGATGGGATTTCTCCATTGATAAATGATGAATCGGTATAGTTACGAGAGCCGGTGGCAATGTGACCTTGATTGGTGATCCTATGGGGGACAAGAAGTTTAATATTGTTGCCATTGGCTCTTAGCTTTTCCACTGCCAATGCAACAGAGCTCATAACCTGTTGTTTTCGAACATGGAGAATTGCCGATGTGATAATAACATTTGCATCGGGTGCTGCAGGAAGTGTTTTTCTCAAAATGAAATTCGATGGGGCCAGTTGCAACTTTATGTCAATCTTGACATTGGGGGGTAACCATTGGGATATATTGAATATCTTATGATTTAATTTTCCAACCAGATGATACTCCTGGCTCACTGCAGTAGTCAAATCGCCGTCAGTATCAACACCTGATCGTTATTCATAGCCCAATGATTGTCCTCTCAACTCCTTGTATGCCTTTGGTGTCATCATTATAAATTGTATGTAGCTTGCATAGTTGGATAAATTATTGCTAATGCTCACCAATGTCCCATTAATAAATACATTAATTTGTTTGAACAGATTGTGTAGAATACAGTTTTCATAGGAGAGACCATCGGCAACAGTTGGAGTTGTATTATCTGACTTTTTCTTCACCGCAACCACAGTTTATATAATTAGCAGTATGATCATTCTCTATCTCACCCATTATAAAAACCCGGACCGGGGTTAGCTTGTTTCTGCATTAGCTTTATTTCCGTTTTGGCAGATATAAACATAGGCGAAGTCAGATTAGCGGGAATGCAGGTTAGTCTGTTTCCGACTGTTTCCATCAAAGTGCATTGAAACAAACGGAAATAAAGCTAATGCAGAAACAAGCTAATGCAGAAATAAGGCAGAAATAAGTGGGAGGAGCTTTTTGTTCACGAAGACCAGAAATGATCTGCGATAAGCTTACTGGTATATTCTGTCTACTGTGACCGCAACATTTAAATCAATAAATGTTGATGACAAATCAATGAAATAGTCTTCATTGGAAAATATTTGAAAGTGTATATTTTCCGAGAGGGGTTGTCGGGGGTGAAATTGTTCATAGTAGCCATACTTGACACTGACATCAACATTTTCGGCATTGAATAGATTCAATGAGGAACTGATTGATGGATATGATTCCTTGTGGGGGAGATAATTCATCATAAGAGAAGAAATCCTTCTTTGATCTAACAATCTTTTTCTTTTTCTTCTTCTTCTGCTTATTGGTCTTCCTTGTTTTATTTCTCAAAGTCCTTGTTGATGTCCTTCGCTTCCCGCCTGGGTAGAGACTGATGAGTGAATGACGCGCACGCATCCTTTTCAATCCCTCCCCATTTTGCCGAGATTTTAATTGCTCACCAACGGCTCTTGCTGAAGATCTAATATTTTCCTTAACACTCTCGTTGAAATTCTTACCCGATCCTCAGTCCTGTAGTGTTGAGGCAGCAAAATTTGATGCAGCAGGTACAAGATATTTTCTGGCAAGGGGTAGTGCAGAACGAAATAGCCTAGCAAACCAGCTACCGAGACCATAGCCAGACATTGTAGTACGCCCCTCGTAGTAGTCCAATCCATTGCCTATTTGACGTGGACTCAGAGCACCAACATAGCAATCGATATCGGGACAGACAAATGGAATTCTTCAATTGTTCATTTTAGGTGGTGTCGCCGACAATAGGTCGAAAATGACATGTAATCACTGCTAAACCTTTTGTTATTGCTAGAGGATCACCCAATTCACTTCCTAGTGTTAACTGACAGAGTTCCAAATACGAAGTGTTTACAGGAACATACTGAAGATGCTTTGTATTATAGTGATGAACAAGTTCATGGGTTGTTTTTCCTTCAAGAACACGTAGGAGGGGGACATTTGGATTACCAACTTTCGGTGTTTCCACAAAGGATGCATAGAGAAATATGCAAGAGTCCGAGGTGAAACCAGGTGGATAATCAGCAAAAATAACTTGATCCATCCCGTAAACACTGCCAGCGTTTTTCCCATTGATCATATTCTATTTAAAGCCAAGAACGTCTCTCAGATTATCATTGAGAATAATAATTTCAGTGTCAACAGGTGTGCTAATGTAAATCCTATCGTGTTCCATTGAATAATTAAAATGGAATGTACTATTCCTGCGATATGAGATTTTTCTATTGATTGTACGACACAAATCGGTCATATTATCGTATTCAATATATTTCAATTTGACATGTGGATATTCGCTAGATTTAAGTGCTTCAACCCATTCATACTCGACAAAGAGTGACCAATCGAATGGTATAACTTTTATATCATACACACAATCCTTTCTCAGGATGTCATATGTATTTTTGAGAATACCATCGACAAGAGCCACTTCATACGCGCCATCAAATTTGATGGCGGGGGAGAGTTTCGTCCAAAAATCACTTGTCTTATTCAAGTCGTTGTAGAGAGGATCGGCAACGTTGGACATAAAAGTTACATAGAAATCATTGGTTATTGCCAATATCTTCAACATCCAAGAATCAAAATCAGAGTTGTATCCTAGCCACCGAACAAGTAACTGTTTCCTACCCCTGTGAGTACGAGTCTTTAATATCTTTTCAATTTGATAGATTTCACTATTATTTTTAACTTTTTGTAGTTCATGGTCATAAAAGCCGCCGAGAATCTCTTCATCTTTGGCATCGCACAAACGATAAGTTATGGGTTTAGTGTCTAGGATTTTTGACACTTTAAAAAGTTCTGTGGACCACAAGTAATTCCCCTTTTCAAAAACATTAGTTGTTCTATTAATTCGAACAGTATCACCAACATTGAATTTATTTTTCTTCTTGACAATCGTTTCATTGGAATATTTGTTAAGAAAGGTGTCAATTGTATCATGATCAAAATGATGAAATTCCGTTGGGGTTGAGTTGGACAATGATCGATGAGGTCGTTGATTATAAATCAACATGATTTTATATAAATCCTGAATAAAAGCCGGTGTATTTTTCAATGCACAATATCTTGAAATTAAAAGTCGAATAGTTCTTATCAATCGTTCGGCCAATGCAGCCTTTATAGGACTATGACTATGATAGAGCAGTGTACTATATTTCACTAGTACTTTTGCAACATGGGGATTAACAAATTCACTACCGCGATCCGTTTGAATTTTTTCATACGAATCCTGTTCGAGAATACTTTCAATGGCCTGAGCAACTTCAACACCTCTCTTTGACCGCAATGGAATTGCATATGCATAACGACTATAAACACTGATTGCAAGTAGAATGTACTTGTACGGTGTATTGTGACGTCGTTGAATCTCATCTAGAGTTAGGAGATCTGCTTGCATTATATGCAATGGGAAAAAGGCTTTAGTTTTTCGATAATGATTAGCACGAAGTATATTATTTCTATGCAGAGTGTAACTTGATTCATTTTGTAGATAGTCTTGTACACTTTTAGTGTGAACACCATTGACTTTGGAAAGATTGGTAGGGGAACTCAATCTCCCCGCCTCACCAATATTTTCATAAACACCTTTCGGAACTTCAATTATTTTGAATGTAAACACGTAGTGTAACGTCCGCTACCCTTTTGTATACTAGTTGTGGTTGGTGATGGGGGTGATGGTGACAAGATGCGTTTTCGATTTTGTCTAGCTATCAATGGTGTGTTCCTCCTTGCCACCATTGTCAAGTTTCCACTAGGTGTGCTAGTATTTTCCAAGATTGATTTAAAATCTTCTTCTTCTTCTTCTTCTTCATGTTCATATTTTAATGTTGTTGACAATGGCGCGTGTTCATTTAATTTTTTTTAGAATTTGTCTATTGGTAATAAGGCTTTTGGGGAAGTTTAATGCATTTAGAAAGTTGTATAGATGAGCGTCAAATGATAATAGTCCTTTACGATTTGTAACCATATCATAGATTAAATCAAGTAGATTATAGCTCTTGCCCTGAATTATAATCCCTTTCCCGTTGCCATCAACTTGAATATGATCTTGAGCACTTTCCATGAGATAAGTTATGAGTCGTTTACTTTGTTCACGATATGAGTGGGGCATAGATTTCCAATTTTCAATACAATTGAATCCAATTCCTCCTTCTTTAATTGTGTTCCAGCAGCAGCAGCAGAATCCTGAGGAGATGATACTTTTTTGTGATCAATACCACTGCCCTTCGCACGATAGGGCTTATGTTTGTCCACTCGGCGAAGTGCATCTTGAAGTAAAAGCAGTTTTTTATCATCCTCAATATTCTCGTTGTCAATGAATTTACTCAGATTGTTCTCAAAGTGTTCCACGGGTGAGAGAGCGAGTTCTATTGGAGTCAATTTATAGGGTTTTGCCATTCTCTCTCTAGAGAAAGCTGTTTACAAGTCCTGCAATTATTGGTAGTAAAAGTGTGAAAAGGCTACCGCCCGCCTGAAGAAGTCGTTTCTTTTTAAAATTCCTTCCTTTCTTTTTAGAGGCCAATGTACGTACAATGGAACGATGTTGCTTTGCCTGTTGCCTAACTACTTCTGGCAGTTGAACATTGCCCTCGGTCAAATTTAAACAAAGTTCAGATATTAGATTAATGAAGTCACTGTCAATACCATGTTTGAGTATGGCTTTCCTAAGCGAGGGTATTGAAGTGCTTAGAACTGAAAATAAATGTCTATTTTCATGTAGTTTCTTCAGTGTCATAATAGCAACTAATAGCCTTTTTTAGTGTTCACGGGGAGATATACTGTAATTTCATTGTCAAAAATATCTGTGACTATACGCAGATCCTCGGGTGTATCTTGATTAAGATCCAATAGCATATAGCCGTATGGTTTATTAGTTGTCTGATTGTATGCTGAGAGCAGAAATTTAGGGGTACCAGGTTATATTTGTTTATTGAGAGTTATTAGCGAGCTAGAATCACGAAGAACTCTGTAGATGATATAGTAGGTGCAGTTCAATGCAAGTGTTCGCATACATTTGCTCTGATGAAAGAGATTGTGTAGAACCAGAGTGATGGAAATCTGTTCATGATGAGAGCGAATGGTTAACAATTGTAGCATTTCATGGGACCATTGTTCAATAGATTCAGCCAGATCGTCAATAATCAGCCAAGAGTTTGGTTCAATAATGCTGAAAACATCAAGTCCCTGTATGAATTGTATCTGCACCAATCCCGTCGTGCCAATTGCTTTTATTTTATCGTATGACTCCTGCCAATACTGTAACAATAGTAGATTTTTTTCGGCTTTTCCACAAACATTTTATCGCAATTTTTAATTATTTTAGTTAGGAGTGTTATTTTGCCTGACATTGACGGTCCACACAGAAACGATCTGAATGGTGTTTTAAATTGATACATGTTCCCTTCAACAGTTCTAATGACTAAATAATTTCCCTATTACTCCGTTCAAGAAGAAGAAGAAGACGAATAAAGAATCATATTTTCTTTTATTATACACATAAAATTAACAATACTTTACAAATACTACATTGAACACATGAAAGCACATTAAACATGAAAAAAAATACACTTTTTTTAATTTATTTATAATAAAAAATACAACATTTACATAAGTACTAGAAAAAAACACTTTAATAAATACACTTTTTTAAATTTATTTATAAAAAATACAACATTTATTAGAATATGCACACACACTTAAAATAATAATATCACATCTTTATTTACAGCATTTTAAGTTTTGGGGTCTCCCCGGGGGGGGGGTGGCCGCTGCGGCGGCCGGGAAGTGGGGGCCGCTGCGGCGGGCTGGGAAGCGGGGGCCCGCTGCGGCGGGCCGGGATGGGGCATTAAATAATGGAAATTGCTCTGCCTTGCACACACACACACATTGAAAATTGTTTGATAAAAAAAGAATTTAAAAACACCCATCACCCAAAAAAACCTCTCCCACCCAATTTGTACTTTTTTTTAATGAATTTAAGTTAATTTTTGTAGACCGAGTTGTTTTCTGTACTCTATACATTCAACTCGGTCTTAAATTAAATAGTGACCGTGTGGTAGTACCTTCACACCATCCTCAAGTACATAGACTTTGTCCGATATGGCCGACATGGCGTTTTTCTCAACTCTAACTGTGTAGTTTTTAAATTGTAAAGAGCGAATCGCCATGACTTTCGCTCTTGGGACTAAACTATGTTCCACACAGTTTCTATACACACTCATGTCGAAATTGTTTTTTACAAAGTGTGTAGGTACCCCCTTGCAAACTTGTTTGATATCCTTGTTGTGCGTTTCCACACAGTATACCTTCGGTCTAGGAAACACACCACTGGATATCAGATCGCTACCCGTTTCAGATTTTAGCATTAACATTTGATTTTGGGCCTGGCGTTTCACTAGCTCTGGGTAGAGCGATTCATCCCAATTAGTGTAGTCCATTCGTGAGCTAATGTACTCGCCATTTTCCAAATCATTCAATAGATTTTCAGTTTTGACTTTTAACAGGAGTGAATCAGTGTCCCCGTAATACACTTGAACTTGTCCCTCAATCGGCAACTGTACCTTGCATACATTATGATAAAATGACAACATGAGTTTTTTTAGATATTTCAGTTATTGCACTCCCGCCTGCAATATTTTTATTTAAAACAATGTTTCTTTTCTTGTGGTGTAGGAGCACCATATCAGAGTCTATGATTGTGA
This sequence comes from Artemia sinica, assembly GCA_027921565.1. Classification (NCBI taxonomy): domain Eukaryota; kingdom Metazoa; phylum Arthropoda; class Branchiopoda; order Anostraca; family Artemiidae; genus Artemia; species Artemia sinica. Next base: position 50,653 of record JAPEVW010000060.1, on the reverse strand, counting down.
ACGATGTGAAGTTTGGATCCGCAATGATTCGAGCCCAATCTTTGGGATTGGTTACAATGTCACGTCGACTTCTGTTTCGTACGCTTTCGCACATTTTACCGAAAGCTGAGTTCAAAATGAGTTTATAGACTTCTTTTTCAACTTTCGTTTTCGCTTGTGAACGCTTACTGACAAAGGTGTCAATAAACGTTTTCATGTAAGGCTTTTGATCAAATTGGAGGGCTCTATGAATCTTTTTGACCTTGAAACCATTGGACACCATCCATTTCAATAGCACGTGATGAAAAACGATATTCTGTTTCGGGTTGAGGTCGGCAATTAGTTTTTGTTTTGAAGGTACCCAGTGCATACTCCCATCCTCTACTAAAGATAAATTGTAGGGGCTCAGAGAGTCCCTACCCACCGGTCTATTTATGCACGGAAAAACAAAGTCTTTTACCGAGTCATGGATTTCCATGGGTATTTCACCGTCAATTTCAAAAAACCATCCCTGTGCCCCATTCTCCTAAACACTAGCAGTGTCGGGGAAATTCGAAGCACACGGACTGTCAAGCCATTTGTAATTGCCACACGGCAAACAGTAGTGAGACATTGCCGATGGGTAAAGAGAATTCATATCCAAAAAAACTGCGTCCGACTTTTCATCGGTGTGCTGTCCGGTTGGATCAGTTTTCATGATACGGTCCCCGTGAAAAACATACCCACCCCTCATTGATCTCTCTACAAACAGATGCTGATCCACATCGGCGATCAGACCTATTTCTTCTTTGCTGATTTTAAGTAACAAGTCCATCACCAGATGAGAAGTGGAAAAATAATAACCTAATTCAAACCCAAATTCCCCATAGATTTTATCCGTATTTTTGCACACAATGTCCAGAAGAGTGAGTACGTCACTGGCCAAGTATAGTTTACAATAATACCACCCATTTTTACATCCGCCCTTTGCCCAAACCTTCTTAGCAAATTCGTAGTCGCTAGTGGTGCACTCACTCTCAGTAAGAGAATTGTAAAAAGCTTCAATGGGCGGTAATGACACCTCATCTAGCCTCGAGCCAGAGTTGTAATAATCATATGGATATATACCCTTACACGTTAATAAATCATACATTTCATCATCGGGGAAACGCTGTTTGAGGAGGGGGAAGCTATCAAAATTGTCACTTTTCTGTACTTGGGGAAGAAGCTGAAAGAGTCTAAAAAACGGTTATTATTCAGGCACGTGTTACCCTTGTCAACTGTTTTCCACATGAATTCTAGCAGCAGTAGCTTCTCCGATGATTTGGGTATGATATTATATGAAAAAGAACCATCTATCCATGCGTCATCTACAACTCTACCTTTGGCAATGCGGGCCAACGCCGGTAGAACAAACTTTAAGTCGTAATGGGAATTGTGTATAAAAACAGGTACGAAATATTGCTGTCTAACGTTTAAATTGCACGACTGATGTGCTACCCCTCTAAAGTTACTCCCCCCCGATGTAATTTCCTGCCACAAATGATCATGGTCGATCACCTTCCTCCTCCCCCCATTCCCAACACCATCATCAAATTCTCCCTTGCAAACCCAACACATTTTACGATTTTTAATGGCCAATCTGTCATCTGGTGATAGGAGCATAGGATAGTTTGTGTAAAGAAGGCGCGAAATTGCACCGTTCGCTGTTTTGATTATACTGACCAATGCCGAGCGTATGCAGTCTTCACCGCCACCCAACATCTCAACTACATCCAGCACTTGCATTTTATTATTGGAATCTCATTGCGCGTGAGCGTAAGAGACCCCTATGGCTTCATGTATTTTAACACAATTTGGATTTGACGAATCGTACACGTCTGTGGGTTTCGCTTCGCAGTCTAAAGCGATCTTATTGCTCTGCAGGAGCGTGTTTTGGAAATTTTTAATACGTAAGATCGCTCTATCTCGGCTTACCGTCTCCACAGCCTGGTATCCATGATGTTTACAGTGTTTCATGTGATGCTTTAACTTTAAATCAGAGCGAAATCTTGAGAGGCATGTTGGACAGTAATAACGTACATTCCGATTTTTACCCTCACTTAGAACCCTACTAATATCGGTAATTGGATTAAAATGTCCAATGAATCAGGCTCTGTGGGTGGCGTGTATAGAAGCCACACCCAATGTTCCACTGATTCAATTGAAGGAGCCCTCACTGGAAATAATACCCCCTTCTTATCGGAACGGTGACCCTCCTCAAATTCTGTTTCATACTGTAACACCGTGACACCAATCTTTAAATGTGCATTAGCCCGCTCGAAAATATCTATTCCTTTTAGTGTCACGGGAAATTGACCATTTAAACAATTAAAATCTACTATGGGGAACTTTGAACCCTCCCTACCATTAACTGCCATTTCATCCAACTTTTTCTTAGATGCATCTTTTTGAAGAGGTCTGTATGCGGTATTTAAAAATGCATACTTGAAACACTGTAGCCTCGTATCAAAACAGATTCGTTGTATCACCCTACATCCCTCTAAGTCTGAATGATATTTTAATTCAATTGTCCTCTCCCAACCACCTCTTAAAATAAAATCCTTTTTAAATCTACAAATATTAACGTTTAAACTTTCAATAAATAAAAACACCCACCCACTACCCCCCTCGTTATAATTTTCCCACTTACTTTGAATACTATTAACCCAATTTAGAAAAACCTCCCCATAATTTGATAAATGAGGGCGAATTGCCAACATCCCTGTTTGCAAGTATTTCGAATACAGATCGCTCGCATTTTCATTTAAAAAAATATTTTTAGCGCTATTGATGCTTTTAAACTGACCCCCACGCCCCACACCCCCATATGTTGTTCAAGAATGGCTCGAATCTTATTAGTATATAAATGTGTAATGGCCAGGGGATCTGTTATTATATCCCCTGACGCTAGAGAGTTAAAGGGATCACCGAATTTGGCGCTGTAGACCTTTGTGTGGTGCAAGGCAGAGTTGGAAAGAAAAAAATCTGGAAGAGGGGATACTTGTGAGGTTGCTGTATCGTTATTACTACTACTACTAGTTGTATCATTAACCTGAATGGTGGGGTTGACATAGAATTGTGAATAGCACCTCCCCCAGTATTTTCAATTGCAATGGATGTAGGTGGCCTGAAGTCCTCTAAGCCTGTTAGTATGTATTCCAGGGTGTTTGGGGATAGCTGATCAAGCCAGCCTGTATTGTCCTGTGACGGAATTTCTTTATGAGGACCCGGTTCAGATGCACTAGTACTACTAACATCGCCTAAATGCTCTCGCAAAAATCTATCTGTCCATTCCGAGTCCTCCACCATGTCAATGTCACAAGTTAAATCGTCTAGGTTGGCCATGTCCCCAAAACGGTCATTTAGAAAACCCCTATGCCATTCCATATTGTCTAGAACTAATGTAGGTTCATCTCTAAACTCTATTGACGGTGTTAGGATTGGTTCAGGTCCACTAAAAGTTGATGTTTCATGACCCGATGAAGATGTCGCTGCTAATTCATTAATCTATAAAAAAAGGGTTTATTTTCTATGTCAAATAACCATTATTTTATAAAGTTAAAAAAAATGTTCATTTTTCCACCCCACCCACAAAACTCAATTCCTCCTAGCATTATTTTAACTAAATACTTGCCCCCCCCCCTAGAAATTTCAGAAAGACGCAATACCCTATTTATGCTGAAGCATTTCAAGTCGTATGTTTACCAGGATATTAAATAGGTACCATTTTAACCCCATCCTCAAAACTCAATTTCCCACCTCCTAGCATTATTTAAGTAAGTACTTGCCTCCACCCCCTCCCCCAGAAAGTTCAGAAAGAAGCAAAAGAGTGCTTTCTTTGACAATCAAAAAAAAATTACATTATATTCAGCTATCACTGAGGGGGGTAGAGAAATTTAAAACAATGGTTGGGGGGCAGGGGATTAATATTTTAATATCTCTGACACATACGCACACACACACACACTCTTAGAGTGTTGAAAAAAAATGGTGTGAAGAAAAGGCTAAAAAAAATTGAAAAGAAAAAGGTAGATATTTCTGTAATAAGGTAGAAGGTAGAGGTAAAATACCTACATTTCCAAATTCAAACTGCACCTGTATGCCTGAAGCCCCTGGCAAAGCATGAAGGGGGGTGACCTCACGATCTTGAGTAGACGGGGCTGATGCATTATGAGAAGCTATCCACTCTTTTTAATTTTCTGCCAGGTTGCATAGAGGTTTGCGCAGAACTGACACTGGCGTGAGAGGCTCCGGACATTAAAAGTTGTGTGGTCATTGGCTGGTCCAGAGCATGTGTAATTGAACCAGCATATCTGATGATGGAAGGCCTTGCAGCTTGCATCGATGTGACATCGTTCCCTCTTGCTCTCTTTTCAGGGGGAGAGTAATTGTAGGAATCCTCCTCCTTAAAAAAGATGAAAAATTTAGATTGAAATAATGATCCCTCTTTTACAGATAAATTGCCTTCTAAGTTGATTCTGAAATTTGTAACGCTCTATCTATTAGTGCTTTAGAAATATTTAAAAAAGCTTCTGAAGTAAAATTTTGGATATTTTTGAGTTTTGAGGAGGGGGATTTCAAAAACATCTTCCCATAATATAAATTGTCCCCTAAAGTCGATTCTGATGTTTGTAGCGCTCTATGTCTTAGCACTTTAGAAATATTTAAAAAAGCTTCTAAAGTAAAATTTTGGAAAATTTTGAGTTTGAGGGGAAGGGGGATTTCAAAAGCATCTTCCCATACTATAAATTGTCCCCTAAAGTCGATTCTGATTTTTGTAACGCTCTATGTCTTAGCGCTGTACAAATATTTAAAAAAGCTTCTAAAGTAAAACTTTAGAAAATTTTGAGTTTGAGGGGAAGGGGAATTTCAAAACATCTCCCCATAATATACTTTGTCCTCTAAAGTCGATTCTGGTGTTTGCAGCGCTCCATCTATTAGTGCTTTACAAATATTTAAAAAAGCTTCTAAAGTAAAATTTTGGAAAATTTTGAGTTTGGGGGGAAGGGGGATTTCAAAAACATCTTCCCGTGATATAAATTATCCTCTAAAGTCGATTCGGATATTTGTAGCGCTCTATCTATTAGTGCTTTAGAAATATTTAAAAAAAGCTTCTAAAGTAAAATTTTGGAAAATTTTGAGTTTGGGGGGAAGGGAGATTTCAAAAACAACTTCCCGTAATATAATTTGTCCTCTAAAGTCGATTCTGGTGTTTGTAGCGCTCTATCTATTAGTGCTTTACAAATATTTAAAAAAGCTTCTAAAGTAAAATTTTGGAAAATTTTGAGTTTGGGGGGAAGGGGGATTTCAAAAACAACTTCCCGTATTATAAATTATCCTCTAAAGTCGATTCGGATATTTGTAGCGCTCTATCTATTAGTGCTTTAGAAATATTTAATAAAGCTTCTAAAGTAGAATATTGGAAATTTTTGAGTTTGGGGGGAAGGGGGATTTCAAAAACATCTTCCCATAATATAAATTATCCTCTCAAGTCGATCCTGATATTTGTAGCGCTCTATGTCCTTTTTATGCACAGTTTCAATTAGCTACGACTAAGTTTGTTAAAAGGTGAGCTAAAATCCAAATTAATACAAAACTTAGATTTCTTTCCGAGAAAATATTTTGAATACGATTTGGATGTATATCAATTCTGAGTTTCTGGCTAGAATTACACAAAGCCCGTCTTAATAATTCCCACTCCTAAATACCAAACCTTTGTTTTCATAATTTAGATAAGGCACGTGTCAAGTCTGGTTCCAAAAAACGACCCTTTTTGTAATTATAAACACAGATGGTTTTAGACCGGAAAAGTTTGCACAGTCTATTTTTGATAATGGGAAAAAGGATATTTTGAAGGAAAAGAAGTATTTCTAATGAATTAAACTTGTAAACATAGAGGTGGGGGGAAGATGTAGGTTTAAATAGTGGAAAAAAGAGCGCATTTTACGTTTTCTATCGACTGTAGTCTTCATATTGTAGAGTTTGTATTGTTGGGGGGAGGGTTATGCCCCCCTGAAATTTGAATTTACTGGAGGGATGATAAAATTATTTTATTTGGTAATAAATTAAGAAATTTACTAAACTGTACTCACATTGTAAATCGAAGTAGGCATAGCTTCAATGTCAATAATATTTAATGTATTATCCATGGTATGTTAAAACATTATGGAAATTTAATCGTAATGCATGGTCATTATATACAAAATCTCAAGGACGAATGAAAATCACTTCTTTTTATTTGTATCCAATCACCAATCAAGTTATCGTATATAAAATAACCCTCCGCTGTCTCTGATTGCCCCTAAAAAATGGGTGTTGCCTCAAAAACCATTCTGGTTATGTTATATAATCTCGACTATACTCTCAAAACATGTTTGACCACTTTATAGGTTTGCCAGCTTTTTTAAAATGTGCATGTGAAACTGAAGTGCAATTCCTTGTGCAATTGATGTCAATAGCAAAAAAAACAGTCTGAATGTCTTATATAATCACGACTATACTCTCAAAACGTGTTTGACCACTTTATAGGTTTGCCAGTTTTTTTAAAATGTGCACGTGAAAGTGAAGTGTAATTCCTTGTGCAATTGATGTCAATAGCAAAAAACCAGTCTGAATGTCTTATACAACCTTGACTATACTCTCAAAACGTGTTTGGCCACTTTATAGGTAAAGGATTGGTCGCTTTTTGCAATGTGTACGTCAAACTGTATTGCATATTCTTGTGCAATTCCATGTGCAGTTGAAACCTTTAACACTATTACTACTAATTTGCCAGTAAAAAAAAGACAATAGATTTTAGATACGGCATTAATCTCGCGGTCGTACACCTAACCACACATTTTTTATGTTCTTCATTTTCATTGATTGGTTGTGATCCTCATTGTCGCATGTCTTGTAACCGCATATTTTTTTTTCTTCACTTTTATTTTTGAGTCGTTATGATTCTCGCTGCCACTTATCTATTAACAGCATATTTTCTTATTTTTCATTTTCGTTTTTGACTTTTTCTAACTCTCGGTTTCGCTAGTATTTTAACTGCATATCTCTTTTATCTTTATTCTCGTGTATCAGTGCTTCAGACATTTCTTCAGTGCCTTTTGCCTTAGTTGTTTGGGTTGGTCTTGTCACTTTTGATGGTCTAGGACAGTGGTTCTAAAATTGTGGTACGCGTACCCCTTGGGGGTACGCAACAATTTTTAGGGGGTACGTGGCCAGCCAACAAAAAATAAAATAGCCCTTTAATTCTAGAACTGGCAATTTTATTTTTATTTTTGCTATAGTTTGCTCAGCACCGGTAACTGAGAAGGGGTAGCTAAAATATATTGTGGGTAAAAAGGGATACAGTTTCTAAATAAGTTTGAGAGCCACTGGTCTAGGTTGTTCATCCGTCGTAGATTTACGTTTCTAAGGTCGTTCTCTTGATCTTGTGTCATTTTATGGTCCACTTTGTTCATTTTGAGCTTACGATTTTTCCTCTTTTTTTCTTTTTTGTACTCATTTTGTACCAACGTTAATTTACGTTTGTGTCCCCTAGATATTGTGAAATTACTTAAAAGCCTTTTTAAATTAACATCACCGAATACAGGCACATAGAATTTACATATTTCTAAATTTTTGTTCTGCAAATGCTTCTAAAACGGTTTTAAAGTCTATTTTCCTTGGGTCTCCACTTTCAGTCAGCATGATTGCTAAACTACCGTATTTAGTCTATCCTGATTTATTGTTGATATCACATAGTTTTTTTTTATTGGTTTTATCCTGAAATGACCTCTCTCCAGAAGCAACGCTTACTGAAATTATTACAGAACACATAGAACACTTAACAATTTCAAAAATCAATTGTTCATTTTGATGGCGGTGCGGAGCCTTTTCTAAAGAGGGGCCGGATTGGGTCCAATCTTTCCAATCGCCCATTTTCTGGCCCTGCTAAAAAGGAGGGATTATCAATTTCTGATGGTTGGTTTTCGACAGTATAGATTTTTAGGCTACTCTTTCCATGCTTCTCAGATTTTCTACTCCAACAACTTCACGAAAAAAAAGCCATTTTTGGTGCCATGTGGTATTTTATGATGGAAGTTACCGAATGATTGTATTCATTTGGTTATCGGTTTTCGACCATGTAGATTTGTATGGTCCAATTTTCACTCTTAGGCTAATAATTGAGAAGTGCCTGAGTTTTCAAACACCTTTGGTCCTAAGTTTTATAGATTACGAGCAACCGTTCGATTCTGTTGATAGAAGAGTTTTAGTAAAGGTTTTATCCTTGTATGGTATACCAGACAAATACATTAAAGTGATTAGTGCTATGTACGAGAATAACACTGCTGCGGTTAAGGTAGGAAATGAGGTTAGCAGCTGGTTTGGTATTAAATCAGGAGTTAAGCAGGGCTGTGTTCTATCACCCTTTATATGGATTATTTTGATGGACTTTGTTTTAAGGAGCACAGGAAAGGCAATGGGAGACCACGGAATCAAATGGGGAGGAAAAAGTCTCCTGGACTTGGATTATGCTGATGATTTAAGCATCCTAGATGAAAGTGTGAGCAAAATGAATGAAGTTTTAGAGGTTTTGCGAGTTCAGGGTGCTAGAATTGGTTTTAAAATTAATGTTAGGAAGACTAAGTCACTAAGGCTAGGAATAAGTGAAGATGAAAAGGTGACGTTGGGTAATGAAAAGATTAATCAGGTGGGCAGCTTCACTTACCTTGGTAGTATTATTAGTAATGATGGTGGGAGCAGTGAAGATGTTAAAAATAGAATAGCCAAGGCTCAGGGTGTTTTTTCACAGTTAAAAAAAGTCTGGAAGAATAGGAAGATAAGTCTGCAAACCAAGATTAGAATATTAGAAGCTACAGTGATGACATTGGTCAAATATGGCTCTGAAGCATGGACGTTCCGAAAAGCGGATGAAGATTTGCTAGATGTTTTCCAGAGAAATTGCTTAAGGATTGTTCTGGGTACCCGGCTGACTGACCGTATTTCAAACAATAGGCTATACGAAAAATGTGGTTCAATACCGCTCTCTAGGGCTATAATGAAAGAAAGGTTGAGGTGGTTAGGGCACGTTGTGCGGATGAAGGATGACAGATTGCCGAAGGTTGTTCTTTTCGGCCAACCATCTAGGGCTAAACGGAAAGCAGGTCGTCCCCGTCTGGGGTGGGAGGACGTCATAAAGAAAGATTTAAAGGAAATGGGAACTTCGTGGGCGGGTGTAAAAAGGGAGGCTTTGTATAGATTGGGGTGGAGGAGGATCGTGCGTAGCTGTGTTGGCCTCAGTCGGCTTGGTGCTGCGGTGAGTTGTTAGTAGTAGTAGTAGTAGATTTGTATGGTATTCTTTTCATGCTTTCCGGCATGTCCAAATCTGAAACTGCACCAAAAATGCCATTTTTGATGCCACATTGAGCCTTATGATGGAAGTTATCGAGCAGTATTTACGAAAGGAGCCAGGCAACCGGGAAAGTTGCCCTAGGCACCTTGGCTAAGGGGAGGGGAGTGTAGTGGCCGGGAGGTTGTCCCCTTTTATAAAATTTTCACTTTGATTCGTTTTTTCTTATATTTGAATTGGGAGGAGGGCGCTGTGATTAAATTTATCCCCAGGCATCACCAACCCTAGGAACGGTTCTGTTTACAAAGATGACAAATATATGACAAGGGCTTTAAAATGAGCCATTAAACATCTCTCTACTATGTTACAGTAGACTGCTACTTCTGCTTGTCAGCCCACGATTTATGAACCCTACTACGGGGACAGAAGCGAGAGGATACGAAAGGGGATTTTCCGAAGGTTTTCCGCCATGGTGACTAGAACGGTACTCCTTTCATGCTTCCTAGTATTTTCACTCTAAAAAGCATATAGATGTAAAAGTTAGCTTTTGACTAAGATTTTAAACAGCTTTTCATGATGTTGCAGTAGCCTGCTTGTTTTGTTAGTCAGTGGGCGATTTATGAAAAATATTAAGGGGGGTGGGATAGGGGGATTATAAACCTCAGGCTTGTGGTTTACACCCATCACATGGAGATTTTGATTGTTTAATCTTTACATTCTTCCCGGACTTTCCGTTCTGGAATTGGCACCGAGAGTGCGATTTTTTATTGTCATGTGCTATTTTATGATGACGATATCTAGTGGAATTAAAAAAAAAACGATTAGATGTAAAAATTTGCTTTTAAATAAGCCCTTAAACTGCTCTCTATGATGTTCCAATGCCCCGCTAGTGGTAAATAAAAAAAAGAAAAAAAAAAAGATGACACATCAGTACTACGCATGCGTATCAGTAGTCGTCATTTTTTCTCTCCGTCAACTATTTGACCATATAGGTTCAAGATAATGGGCTTTCTCACTTACTTGCAATGTAGTTGAGTTAGACGAATATTTGTCTTTGGAAGTATCTACCTCCACCCCCTCTCCCTCCACAGGACACAGACCTTAAATCGACTTTTACAAGCTTTGTGTTATAAAATTGAAACATCGAGAACTACATCTAAGGCACAAATGGGGCCCATGAAAAATATCTTGAGTACAAAAAAAGAAAAAAAAACAGAAAAACTGAAAAATACAAAAAAGTGAAGGGCTGTAATTATTCTGTTAGATTTTTAATAATGGCAATTCCGTTGATGCACTTTTCATTTCGATCCGACGCCATTTTTGAGGGGATTTAGGCTCTTTTGCAAAATTCCCGTAAATTTGTTTCAAAAGTGATATTTAGTATTAAGAATAATTGAAATAATAGTTACAATTCCTGTATTAGCTACTCTGGAGATTTTGAAGAAAGAAGTATGGTGACAGCCAGACTACATGAGAACCAAACTCTTAATTTTCTGGTGAGCCATCCGTTTTTGTCATAAAAATTAAGATGCTTAAGAAACCTTAAGAGACTACGTAAGAAACGGGTCTTGTATATGGCTAAAAAGCATATATAGTTAACAAAACATTAGCGTAAGAGAGTAATCCAACGAAAAAGAAATAATCTTTAAGAAACAGTCTAGTTTTTATTAAGTTTAACTAGAATATTGATTTTGTATATAATATTATTGCCTTATCCTAGCGAAATACATTGTAAATTGGAAATTTATGGAATGTATTAGTCATCCTTTGGAATTGTTTTCCAAGCCCCCGTAGACATAGGGGGACTATTACTACGCTATCTTTAAAAACAAACAAATATAAATGAGGTTGTATTATTGACCAACACTTGGCTATTTGCTCAAAACGCGGAACATAAACTTAGTTGATATCTTCAGTTTGACGTGATAAGTCCGACCAGTGTTCTAAGTGAGATAAAACAGAGCATTATGCAACAAAACAATCACAATGAAAAATTGAGCGCAACTACACCTGACATTGAGGTAACACGGCAATTGGTCCTGGCCTGTAAAACTTGTTTTTTTTTTTTTTTGGGGGGGGGGGGTGGCGTTTATGAGTATCAGTAGTCTTCATTTTTTTTCTCTCCGGCAACTACTTAACCATATCGGTTCAAGATAATGGGCTTTTCACTTGCTCTGAATGTAGTTGACGTAGACGAAGATTTGTCTTTGGAAGTATCTACCTCCACCCCTTCCAGTGGCGGATTTAGGGGGGCAAGGGGGCGCGTGCCCCCCCTAACGTAGTCTAAAGTAGTGTAATTTACCTCATTAACGCAAGTTTGCGTTAACTTTGCTCCTAACGCAGGTTTATTGGATCAACCTATTTTGCGCCCCCTAAAAAAAACCTGGCCCCTTCTCCCTCTACATGAGACAGTCCTTAAATCAACTTTTACAGGCTTCGTGTTATAAAGTGAAACTTCCAGAACTACATCTAAGGCAAAAATGGGGCCCATGAAAAATGTTTTGAGCCTCTTACCTTTGGTAAATCCTGATTTATAAGGCTTTAAAGAATTTGTAAAAAGGTGCTTTAAAGTGTCTTAAAATCCTACTAAATAACATTGAAATATATACTACTCATAGTTGTGTTTTGATTTAGGACGGTCTTACTGCGACCTTTAGAACTTTTATTGACTGGAACTTAATCATTAAGGACCATTCCCTAATAATCTCTGAGTAATTGTAAGTCGTAATAGGTTATGAATTTGTAAGTATGTGGACATGTCCACTTTTATTTTGAAATTTATCTATGAACTCTCTATTTTATTTGGGCTATATGGATAATCTGGGGTCCTTAATCCGTAAGCTAAATCTATCGTCTAGCCGCATGAGGTGTTTTCACTTTTTTTTTTTTACTATGTTATAAAAAAGGCTATTTTGGGATCTCGATCTGACGCCATATTGGCTTTTGGAGCCCTTTTGGGCACATTGGTATTAAAAGGATAGTTGTATTCCAATCAATTTTGGCCCTCAAATGACAGAAGTACGCAAAACTTAGAAAGAGCCCCTCCTCAACACTCTAAAGCCATCCGTTATAAGCGATATCCCCTGGGGAAAAGATGTATGGCCCACGGGACATTTTACTAAGACAACACCATTGCTTTGACTATCACAAGGTAGATTTGGGATTTTGAACGTGAAGATTTGAATTCCAACCGATTTTATATATACTTTAGGGATCTTTTTTAATTTTGAAATGGGAACACTTCTCTCGTGTCCTTCTTAAACAAAATTACCTAAAGGAGGCCTCTAGTTTTTGAATGAATAGTGTCATTTTATTTTCGAATTAAATCATCCTTTACTGGACTATAATTAGGGATTGTTCTAAGTCTACTTTTGAGTTTATCATGTAATTTTTAATTAGCTCTTATCGAGCTAGTATTATCTAAATATAATAACAATAAAGTAAAGAAAATTGTTCTTTAATGTCTTAAATTTAAATGTTCAAATTTTTAGTAAACCATTTTTTTTTAATTATCTTTTATCCATTTAGTATTATTTTAAATAATACAATCCTGCTAATATTATTTCAGTATAATGAAAATAATATTATTGTTCTTTATAACAGTTATACATTTTTCGATACTTATGTATTATACCAAACACGGTCGATAAGTTTGCTGAATGTAAGATCTCAGAAAACCGGTTTCATAGCCACAAAGACAGAATGCATTGGACTTGTATAATTTGTACTATATATTTGCACATTATGGGGGTGGGGGTAAGGTTAGGCTACTTTACCCCCACCCAACCCCCTATTTTGCAAATGTATAGCCCAAATTATATTAATATATAAGCTAAAGTATAATATTTTCATCATCTTCTGGTATATTTCATTATAATCAACCTTCACTTCTTGAGTGTGTTTGGTATAATACATAAACCCCGTTTTTCTTTCAGAACTTATTGGCTTTGAATCCAAAAATAAAGCCATATGCAAGTTTTGTTCCATCAGCCGCAACAAAGGTAAATAAAAAACATTGGAAAAGGAACGACGACCGAAAATGTGGGGTGAGTAATTATTTTCACTCCTTCTCCTTCAAAAACTCTTTACATCGTTGCCACATCTTGCTTGTGATATTTCAAAGGTTTTTATATTGCACGACAAATTTTAAGCTAAAATTACGATTCGGGATTTTGGCTGATATCAGCAACCACTTATTTATGCAAGGAAGGTTGTTTAAATCCTCTCAGAAAATGACAAGAAAAAAAGTTTCATATCAGAAGCTCAAATATTAAACCACAACTACTGCCAGTGAGAAAAGGAGACAACGCATTAAAAAAAAAAAAAAAAAAAAAAAAAAAAAAAAAAAAAAAAAAAAAAACCGAACTTTAAGTATAGAACACGGAGAAGGAGATAAGATACAGAAAAACGGAATTAGCCATTCGATTAGCCTTGCTAAATTTTGGTTGAGGTAGTATAAACCGCAGTTGAACAAAAATTCAACATAAACATCTTTCAACCATCTCCCTCGAAGTCCTTGAAAATTTTGACCATTTCCGTTAAGTAATAGTACTTTTAGTACTTTTTTAAATAAATTGTCAATTTGGTCAATTCTTGGCACCCTTGTCACATTGCCCCCCCCCCCCCCCCCAAATGTTTTTGCTCTAAATTCGCCTTCGAGTCCACTCTTTCTGTAAGTTCATACAATAGTTTTTACTTTCCATCAAAATTTTTTTTTTCTATCGCTAAGTTTTATTACCATTTTTCTGTATCCTCCTTATGTGTTATTTAAATATTTTTTTCTAGAATGGTTTTTACTTTCCACCCAAAAGATTTTTTGACAGACATTTAGTCTATCATTAAGCGTTTTTGCTATTTTTGTCTATCCTCCTTATGTGTTATTTATTTCAACTTTTTTTCTCATACAATACTTTTATTTTCCATTGAAAAGATTTGTTTTAACCTACTTTTGGTCTATCCTTAAGTTTTTGTTGCCATTTTTTCTATCCTCCTTGTTTGTTGTTTATTTCAACTTTTTTCTCATACAATAGTTTTAACTTTCCATTCAAAAGATTTGTTTTAACTTACTTTTGGTCTATCCTTAAGTTTTTGTTGCCATTTTTTCTATCCTCCTTGTTTGTTGTTTATTTCAACTTTTTTCTCATACAGTAGTTTTTACTTTCCGTTCAAAAGATTTGTTTTAACCTACTTTTGGTCTATCCTTAAGTTTTTGTTGCCATTTTTTCTTTCCTCCTTGTTTGTTATTTATTTCAACTTTTTTCTCATACAATAGTTTTTACTTTCCATTCAAAAGATTTGTTTTAACCTACTTTTGGTCTATCCTTAAGTTTTTGTTGCCATTTTTTCTATCCTCCTTGTTTGTTGTTTATTTCAACTTTTTTCCCTTACAATAGTTTTAACTTTCCATTCAAAAGATTTGTTTTAACTTACTTTTGGTCTATCCTTAAGTTTTTGTTGCCATTTTTTCTATCCTCCTTGTTTGTTGTTTATTTCAACTTTTTTCTCATACAGTAGTTTTTACTTTCCGTTCAAAAGATTTGTTTTAACCTACTTTTGGTCTATCCTTAAGTTTTTGTTGCCATTTTTTCTTTCCTCCTTGTTTGTTATTTATTTCAACTTTTTTCTCATACAATAGTTTTTACTTTCCATTCAAAAGATTTGTTTTAACCTACTTTTTGTCTGTCCTTAAGTTTTTGTTGCCATTTTTTCTATCCTCCTTGTTTGTAATTTATTTCAACTTTTTTTTATCTAGAATACAGTGTCTGTACATCTCAAAGCAAGTCATTTAGCACTAAAAATTGACGATAACAATGAGGATCAAACAGAACCAATAAAATTTAGTAAAGAACGATTGCCATGTATATCGGTCCTACCCTATCAATGGGGGCCTGTCTTATTAGCAAGAAACAGGAAAAAATAGGGACATATTGAAAAATCACTAAGAGCTAAATAAAACACTAAACAGTTTACATGTTTCTAAAGAGGGAAATCAAAAAGCAGCGTAAAATATAGCTTTTAATGCGTAGATGTTAAAAAAGTCAAGTATACAGAAGAAAAGAAGATTTAGAGCCAACCAGAAGTCATATTTCTTTTTATTAAAATTCTGCTTGTAATTTTTTCAAACTGATTTTTTTATCGAAAGCGTGATCTGTTACGATCGGGAAAATATAGTAAGTTAAGTATTCCTACTGTGTAGTGGTAAAAAACACCACCGGTTCGTGCATTTTTTTTTTTTTTTTTTTTATGTGTCTATGGCAGCTGTTTTCACTGTATATAAATAACTAAATAATTTAATATAAAGAACTTGATGAAATTGCAGTAAATTAAAGGAATCCCTGTCAATAGCTTAAATAATTTAGGCGTGTGCATTTTTTTCTCAAGATGGAAATTTCTGTCACCCATAACAGCAGCAGAATACTCCAGAAACAGCAGCAGTTTAGTTTAGCTCTGCATGTTCATTTGGGAAAGTTTCTTGAGGGGGCTCCTATGAAAGAGGATGTTGATTAAATGGCTGAGAAAAAGGCTAGAAGGTAAAGAGTGCAGCTATGAATAGGTTGGGCTTGAGGAGGAGTGCACGCAGTTCTGTTAGCCTCAAACGACTAATCACTCCTGTTATTAGTAATATGCTTCTACGGAGCATCAATCTCCCACGACTTTGCAACCAAACAAAATTTCCAATGAATAATGGCATCGAAGCTACAATTTTGAATGGAAAATTCAAGGGTGAACATGCACTGTTGCCACGAATGCACTGGCTCCCAAAAAATATACCATTTAAATTCAGACGTTTACAGTTTCTGGTGGCGTGTGACTCGCTTCTTTCGGATTAAGCTCTGAAAGAAAGGATAACCGCTGCAAGTGTGTGGACTAAATTTCGAAAATCTCTGCTTCTTGCATGGACAACTGTATTTGGCCAGCTCACGCCTTAGGAAACCAAACCTACTGACTTACTCATTTACTCACCAGAAGGATAAACAAAGATTTTTTCCTTCCGTAAGCACTCGAATGAATATAGAGAATTAAAATAGCACTTAGAAATGTTTTCTGCATTAAAATGAATAATTTGAGTGTTATTAATAAATTGAATGTCGGTATAACGACTTCTCTTTCTTCTGAGATTGCAATTAAGTAATATGTGTGCTAGTATCAAATTGAAGTGTCAGGCTATTTTGTTACAAAAAGCAATAAAATCAAAAAATCATTGACAAAAGTTTGATTTAAAGGCGTAGTGCTCTCATAAAAATTTAAAAAAAGAAGAAAAATACCAAGAAAAAGATTCTGAAATTCCTGAAAACTAATGAATCTCCAAAAAACTTGAAGAATAGAAGAAAAATTAACTATTAAAGTAATTGGAATAAATGGAATTTTTTTCTAAGCCTATAATTTGTTCACCTTCGCCATTTAGTTAAGAATTGCCCTTTTGATTGCCTTGAATCAGTTTGGTAAAGTTGCCATTTGCTTAGATAAAAAAGTTAGATATATAAGCTCATAGTTTAGAATTTCTAAATTCATAGTTCCGAAAAACCAGCAGCATCGAAAAGGGGTATTCTGAGGATTATAGAAAGGCAAAACGATTCCCCTAGTTGTTCTCATCCCTTAATGTTTCTCCTAGAGTTTATTTTTATCTCTCAACACAGAGTTGTGGTCCAGAACCCTTGTTCAAGAACTTTGATGATATCAAACACACAACACTGAGTGAGCGTGGTGCTCTACGAGAAGCATTAAGATGTCTCAAATGTGCCGATGCACCTTGTCAAAAATCGTGTCCTACCCAATTGGATGTGAAGAGCTTCATAAGCAGCATTTCAACAAAGGCAAGTTTCTTCTCTTTGTGGTGTTTTGGGAGCTAAGCTAATTTTGGGAGCTAAGATAAGATAAGATTTATTTCAAAAAGCCTGCGGGCTATATTAACACAGAATACAGTCTACAAAGAAAACTCAGGAACAATTACAACTTTAGATAATATAAATCAAAAAAAGAAAACAGCAACAACAAAAAGACAAAAAGAAACACACCAAGGTTCAACATGTTGACCGACAAACACCAATCATAATAAAATTCAAAGCCTAAAAGCCCTAACAAGCTATCCCCTCAAACATGATTCCGTATGTTTAGTCCCTAAACGAAGAAACTTACACAATTGCTTTATAGCACATGCGTTCCTCTCAGCCAACCGCTCAATTAACCAGCATTCACTCCCAAAAACTCGCCCAAAACATTCATTCCCCAGCTCATACAGCTCTTCACACTCGGATATAAAATGAAATAAATTCTCATTCCCACATCCACACATAGGGCACAAATAGGGGACAGCCGCCAGCCTAAACTTTCCCAAAAATTTCCTTCTTTCACCTAAATCCAAACTATCCCCTCTTACCAACATCAAATTCTTCAAGTCCTCATTATTCAACCCAAATTTAAAGTAAACCTCCTACTCCCTAACACTCTTTAGCTTGGGAATAAAACCTCAAAGACATAGATTGGTCCTTATGAGCTTGCCACTCTTGGATTTCTTGGTCATTTAAAATTCGCTGGACTTCCTTCCATATTGACACGCTTTCATCTATTGGGCCCTTTCCTTCATTCCACATCTCCGAAGGGAATAGCTGATTCTGTAAAAAAAAAATGCTGACTCCTGATTCAATGCCTTCAGCCGGGAGTGCAATGTGTGGTTGGGGCAACTCATCCGACGCTTCCCCTCTTTTTCCCCCAGATTTCTCCGGGTACCTATTTAGAGCTGGGTCGACTCTGGCTGAGCTTATAGAGTCACACCATTGACCCCCGTTCCAAACCAAATAATCAGCGACATCAGGACTCTAACACCTGACCTCAAGATCTCAAGTCTGGAGCGCTAACCACTTGGCTAGCAATTCCGTAAGCTTCAAAGAATTCGATTATAAATTACCTAATTCCTTAAAGTGTGCTAAATTACAACTTTTTTTGTTAATGGAATTACAGAGCGATATTTGAACTCTAAGTGAACAGAAATCATCCTTTATATGAAAGGGGTCGCTAGATAGCTGTACCCCGCTTGTTATGCATAAATATAGCAACAGCTTATCTTAAACTACAAAGAAAAAGCGAAATGGTAATTTTAAATGCTTTATTTACCGATTAGAGCCTAATTGTTTTAATTGAGAATTGATTGCATAAAGGAAAGTAAATAAATAATCTATAAAATTCATTTTGTCAGGTATCTTACCTTGCTTGTCTTGGGACCCATTGGCAATGGTTTTTTTGTTTCCTCATTTGGAAAACCAACCTAGTCTCTAAGACCTAGTCTCTTGGACAAGCTAACTAGGCCAAGGCTAGCCTAAAGAAATCAGAAAAGACAGTCATGAATGCTTTTTTATTTGTTTTTCGTTTCGTTTATTTTTTTACGACGGATAATCGTGTCAAACAACTGGCTGCTTAATATCAGGATAGGGATTATTTTAACGGAAAATAAAAGTTCTAGTGCCCCTTCTGAGTAACACTAAAGATCATGCCCCAGCAAAGTGGCGATTTCTGCCTTTGGGCCGTAAAAAAAGATTGTGACTTAACTTTGAATAGCTAATCGGCTTAAAATTACCAAAAAGCCATTTACACTTCCTATTCTTTTCGAAGTCGGTACTGTCGCGGGGTAGCGCAGTGGACCATTTTTTGGGGTTTTGGGACTAGGATGTCAAAAAGTGTGTTTTTAGTTCAAAATTGTCAAACTTGTTTTGAGAGGCTCTTAGGATAAAAATTGAGCTTAAAGGATTCTTTTTAAAAGGCAAAAATAGGGGCATATTCGAGCTGATTCAGTCATGACGTTCCATACAATTTGACTCGATACTAAAGGGTGGAGGTACATTCCTCCTGGGTGGCTTAAAAGGAATTATGCAGATGGCTTAAAATGATAATTGCTTTACAGTATAATCTGGTGGCAGGTTCATAGCAGAAATACTGGAGATTTCTAAGAGAAAGAGCTGAAAATATGACCAAGAAGATCGTCTTGTGGCTTCTGCAGCCCTCAGTTTTGTTAGTGCGCCAGTGAAAGAACCATCCCTATACCAGTATGGTTTTGCATTCCTTCATTTCCTTTGTAAGGCCTGATCAATTAGTTGGTTCACTGGTCTTAGGGACAAGGGCCGTATCCAAGGGGTGGGGTGGGTAGGGGGTATCGGTTTGACCCCTCCCGCTGGAATTTTTTTCTGACTCCTAGAAAAGTATCAAAAACACGTGTAAACAAATTTTTATTCCGTTTTGTAAAGTTTTTTTAATTCACCCCCCCTGCAAAAAAATACCCCCTCCAATCTGAACAAAAAATCATAGATATGAACCTGCAAAGAACCCATTTGTAAATTTAAATACTTGAACAGTTTTTCTTGAACCCATCCCCCCCCCCCTGAAAAATCCGCCTCCATCCGAACAAAAAGCCTAGATTTTTAAATTCAAATACTTGTCCAGTAATTACATTAACGAAATACAATAAAAAATTAAAAAGCTTAGGCTGAATTCACCGATAAATTGAAAGCTTTTCAGTTTTATTTTGCTTATAGAAAATGTTTTAGAGAAATTAACAGAAACTAGTTTCTAATAGCTCTCCTTTCAACGTTTTAGCTGTATAAAGAATTAATCAGTTTGCATGGCAACTGATAAATCTTTTCTCGATGCATGTTTTTCTTCACTTTCATTTACGCTAATCAACGCTAGGCATGATATTTTGTTATTTGATTGTACTAAGGTTGTTTTGAAAATCTGATTGAAATTATTTTGGTAGTTTTATGTCGAGAACTTGATAATTTCAAAAATATGACTTACTCAATTATGTCAAGTTTATCAATGAGAAATTTATTATTATAAACAGGGGTGCCAGTCGGGGACAGGGTTATGCCCCCGCCCATGCCTTGAACATTGAAAAATGCCCTTTCTGGTTATTTTATTATTATAAACGAAATCGAGAAAAAAAACAAAATCTCCAAAACAATTTTTTTTTATATCTTCATTTTTTTAAATCCACGCTCCTTAAAGGTTGGCGTTCCCCGTGCTAGTATCTGTAAGTTGTTTTTATGATGCTCTTCTACGATTGTAATATTTTAATGGGAGACAAAAACTTTACTATTGCTCCATGGCTGAGATTCAATTCTATCCATTCATCAAATCAAAATTTTGAAATACGATGTACAGGTTATTTTAGATGAAAAAACCCCTTTAAAATCGGCTGAAAATTGCCGAAAAAGGAAAATTTTCAAATTTTTAAAGCTAGTTTAAATCTTTTCTAAGAAAAAGTCCAAACAACCTAATAGGCCTGTTCTTTTACTCATCTTTGTGCTAAGATCTCACATCTTCTGACATAGAACGCTTAAAAGCTAAATCTTAGCACTATGATCTTACATCTTATGGCGTTCTTTTGCAAACATCTTTCATCATTCTGCTCTGATCAGCGGTCAAAGAACAATGATGAGTATATCATCAAAGTTCTCTCATCATTGTTCTATGTGGCAGAAAAATGGCGTCCTTCACACTTTTTGCTAACATCAGTGAGCTGTAAGATCTTAGAACAAAGATGAACAAAAGAACGGAAATCTTTGCAAAAAGATGTGAGATCTTAGATGTAACATCTTAGAGCAAAAGAACAGCCCTAATAGTTCTCGTTTGATGAATGGGTAGATCTGAGGCTAAAGAATGCAGTGATATAAATTTTTTTCCTCTGGTGCAAGTTACAGCTGCAGGTTTGTTGCGCAATTGCTTAATTCATTGTTAAGCAACATTGTCGAATCACATCTCTATATAAAAAACTACTTGGAAATATACGTTTCAAACGTACGTTATACTTAATGGATTGTACAATTAATAGTGTTTTAACTAATAATTCATGGGGGGAGGAGAGAAATTAGGCAGATCGGTGTTTAGAGAAATCAGGCAGATCGTTGTTACCTCTGTGTTACCCATGCAAGAACATGATTTTCCTTGTTGTTCAAGATGGGGACCTGTAAACCCCCTTTTAAAGTACCAAGAGCAGTGAAAATGAAATCTGACCATTTGAATTGCTTGAGTAGAAATTTTCACAGCTGGCTAAAGTTTTTGAAAAATTCAGAAAATCGGGAATACATTTTTTAATGAAACAGACTGTCAAGTGCGTCAAACAGTTTTTGGTAGTAGTGGCAACCAAATTAAAAAAAAAGAAACGTGGGTGAAAAATCAGCGAAAAATAAGCTGCAACATATGGCACCAGATAGGCAAAGTCGGTATAGGTTTTTGTTAGAAGGCGTACTTGTCTATGCGAATCGACAGGTTCATAATTTTTTAACTCTAACGGACGAAAAATGTTGTCAGTTTTATCTAATTAGTTGTTTTAATTTTTACGTTTCATCGCGGCAACTTGATGCCTTTGAAATAATTCTACCTCCCTCCTCCCTTCCGAACAAAAATCCTGGATATGCCCCTGAATTATGCCCTGGATACGCCCATTATATTGCTAAATAACATGAATCACCAACTCACCATCTTGATGTATTAAGTCGTAACTTGTGCAGAACTTTTACTCACCCTTTACTGAAGAAAATACTGGAGACAACTGAAGAAACACTGAAAACTGAAGAAACAACACTGAAGAAAACATGGTACTGCCCTAGAAACATCACAATTTTGAAACACCCAAAGACAAATTTTTAAAATTTGTGAGGCCTTACAATTTTCTAATAATATTTTCTTGTTACTATTTTTACTATTACTAGTTTCAAAATATTGTTACTTGGGAAAAAATGTCACTAAACAGCCTCTTTAAAAACCTGTTCCTTAATTTTTTTCTTTAAGCGCTCTTCCGAAATCCAGGGTCGTAATTTTCTATGGGGGAAGCGGAGTAACTGCCCCCCCCTCCACACCCCAGTTTGCCCCCCCCCCCCAACTAAAATTTATTTTATCCAAAAATCTTGTCAAAACTAAGATAGACTTACATAATTCAAGCATTCACAAGAACAGATCAAGTTTTTTCGTATACCTTTGCCTTTGTGGCACATTATGGCTCATTTTTCACTTGCTCAATTTCACTTCACTTGTGAAAATTGGCTCCAACTTTGCCCCCCCCCCCAGGATTTTGACCAACTTACGCCCTTGTCCAAATAAATGGGGCGCATTTATCCTTGCAAATTTGCCCCAGTCCCCCTAATTGAACCAGATAGGCGTTTGCCAAAGTGTGCTTATTGATTCGTATTATTTCTCCTTATTTCTTATTAAAAGTTTGTTCATAATGGCAATTAACGACAACAAAAAAAATTAGCCCTAGTAAGGAGGCGGGGACGCATTTGCGAGGGTAGTGATTATTCGGAAAAGGCTGCGCGTTAAGTGGTATCACATCTTTTAGCTAACAAATTGTAAACACATCATAACACACACATAACACATATTGACACGACGAAACAAATAAGAGTTCTAAATAGGGATAAGTCCTTTTATTAGACAGTGAAACAAATATATACAAAAGCTCTAGATATTTTGATGGCATAGTCTGTCATCATCATCAGTAGAGTTACAAAAGTATTAAAATTATAACAAACTATATTTATACTGAACAAACTAATAATTTCCGGTCACAGCAAGTTTCCGCTGCTTTGACTGAAAAGGTTGACTAACTCTCTTTGCTTCTTTAATATAATAGTTTTTAATAAAGGTGGTACAATCTTCTTTTCTTCTAATTAAAAATGAAATGTTGCTGAATTTATAGCTGCTGAATTTATCTGAAAAGGCCTACTTTTGGACAGTCCACTAGGACTAACTTGTGGTATGGTAAGCCCAAATTGTAAACACATAACACACATAAACACATAAACACAAATTATAAACACATCTTTTAGCTAACTAATTAATTGAGAAACCACAAAAATTACAGATTTATCGAGCAATACCAATTAGTAGCATCCAATTGTAGATAATTACCATAGATCGAAACAGTTGATGTGATTTCTTTTCTAGAACTACTATGGTGCAGCAAAGGCCATATTTTCGGACAATCCACTAGGACTAACTTGTGGTATGGTATGCCCCACATCAGATTTATGTGTTGGTGGCTGCAATCTTTATGCAGCTGAAGAAGGCCCTATTAATATTGGTGGTCTTCAACAATTTGCCACTGATGTAAGTTTTTATTACTATTATTTTTAGTAGCCAGTTTGTTCTAGATTACAAAACAAAAACGTTGTAGCCTTAGTAAATAAAACTACCTATAGTAGTTATATCACAGAACTGTATGTAAAACCCAAAGCAGTAGTTCCAGGTCAACAGGCTTGTTGTAGGAAAAGGGGGCATGCCGTTTCTTATGAAAAGTATTTTGTATTATAATCAGCCAAACTAATATTGTTGGTACAGTCATAATTTTTTTATCTCTTGCCGTCAAAGGACTAAATATGATTTAACAAGGCTATTTGTAATGATATTTGCTGACTTAATTTCGTTTTTCCTTTCTAATTTAAAGTAGAGAACATGACGTTCATTCCCTTGTAATTAAAACACGTTCTAATATAGTCTTACTAGATATTTCATACACGGATAAAATTATGGATCAAGACACTTGGATAAAGAGGGGGGGGGGCATATAATGTACATAGCTTTACCATTCAAAGAAGTTTGAAGAAAGATTTTCTTATTGTTCATCTTAGTTCATATACACTTTCGACTATTCAGAAATGTTGAAACTGAACCAAAATTAATTGGCTTTCACTAATTTTTAGAATGTCATTCAGAATGGGTGGTTCAATTTACTAAATTGTGTTATTTAGCCAAGAAATGTTTATCACTTCTACTTCTTGTGTTATTTACACCAAAGTATCGATTAAAGCCTCTAGCGAATTTTTAGATTGTATTTCATACCTATGACTCGAACTGATACCACAAAACACGAGGGAATGGCGAGGGAGAAAATGCAAACGAGCCAAGAAGTTTTCATCTTTCATGGAAATTTTTTTCCACGAAAGTTTTCCTTTTTTGTGGGAAACTAAAAAAAAAAATTAAGAAAATAGTGGAAGCCCCGTGTACACCTGCTGATAGGCTTTTGAAACTTGGCGGATTGGGGAGGGACTCGTGGAGGTTTAAAAGGGTGGAGGTTTCAAAGGCTGAATTGCTCTTAAACTTTGGAGGAATTTAGTCTAGTTTTAGATCTGGACACTTGAAAGTTTCAGGAAATTCCCTTTTATCAGTCAGCGATTTCATCTTAACTTTAAAAAATTCTTTATTTTAAACTTTTTTTCTTATTTTGGATTCTTTATGTAAGCTGGAGTTGCTGCAACAATTTAAGTCCCAATCGTTCAAAGTTCGGAGCAGTTCAAAATTGTGTGGCTCACGAAACGGTACAACTCACTAAAAAATTTGTTCTATTTTGAATAAATTGGGATGTAATTATTTTCTTTGCTAATGTTTTCATATTACGTAACGCTGATGCTAAAAATAGTTTTCCTGTTTCTTCTTCTCTTTATGAATTATGAACAGTAACGACGGCCATTGAACTTCAGTATAGTATTCTATTTTTAGCAAGATTTGTCAGCAAAAACTAGAAAGGAGAAAGAAATGTACCAACATGACCAGCAAAAACAGGATTATTGCAAGTTGTTTTTGGTCGAAACAAAGAGTTAGCTTGTTTTCGCTTTAATGCTTTCTGTAATTCCTTCGCACATTTTGAATTAAACTGCAATTTTTTTATATGTATTTTTTTATATTTTCTTACGAGTGGGACAAAAATCTCAGAAGGCGGGGGGATCAAAACGGTGATTTTTCATAAAGATATAAGAATATTTCCTTGACTCGTCAATTGGTCTTAACAATCCAGTGACAGGACACCTACCCCCCCCCCTCCTCGCGAAGAAAAATCCCAGATATGTCCCTGCCGACACCTCTTGATCATGTAAAATGTTCCTGGCATCTTTGCAACGTCATTTTCTCCCTCTGTCATTCGATATTGATGCCTATGAGGCCCACCCATTAAGTGTTATGAGTGTCATCTTTTGCGCTGTAAAATTTAATTTTACTATTTAAAAATTTACCTTTCACATTTTCCTTCTCGTCAGGAACTTTCAAATATTAGTGAAGAATAGTTTAGTCTTCAATCAACTTAAAAGGAGGAAGGTCAAGGCTAGACAACCCTAAATATCACTCTCGAGAAATTTCGCGTTAGGCTTCTAGGCTGGGTTTTTAATTTTTAGTAGCACTGTAATTTATAAAAAGGTTAAACAATGTAGAAGGCAAATCATAATTCTAGATTTTAAAATGCATTAAAATCCTCCATATACAAAATTTTTATTAGAAATAATCTTCCCTTTTAGATCTTCAAGCAAATGAGAATCCCTCAGATACGGCCACCAGATTTGCCAGAGGTGATGCCCCCTAGCTATTCATCGAAAATTGCATTAATTGGTTGTGGCCCAGCTTCAATCTCTTGTGCCACTTTTCTTGCCAGAATGGGATATTCTAATGTTACAATATTTGAAAGAAATGAATACGTCGGAGGATTAAGGCAAGTATTTTTATTTATTTTTGGCTGTCTTTGATCGCCATAACAGACGCTAAACTTGAAATCCGAACTATTTTCTGCTTTTTTACAGTTTGACGTCTGTTGTTTTTTTTTTTTTTTTTTTTTTTTTTTTTTTTTTTTTTTTTTTTTTTTTTTTTTTTTTTTTTTTGTATAGCCACAGATTTCAGGGCTCTAAAGTTTTCTGGGTACTTAAGTATTATACGAGAAACACTCGAGAAGTGAAGTTTGGTCAATGCTAATGAAATATACCTAAGTAAGACAAAAATATAATAGTCTAGAAACAAATTTGGGCTATATATTTGCAAATTAGGGGGGGGGGGGGGTAAAGCATAGCGTATATTAAATACTTGACCTAAACAAACCTATTCTCACCTAACCAAAATACCAACTAAATATTTAATTAAAATATAGCTATCCATGGTCAGACACTATATTCTTTCACTATACACTTCAAACTAACCGGGATGAAAACTGGGTAATGTCTCCAATTTTTCTCGTATAATGCGTAAGTACCATTTTCTGGTTTAAAACTCCTTATCCTCTATCATTTATACCAGAGACCAATGTATCAAAGCTAAATGTTTACGGTTTTAGGCAATCACAGGCCCCAATGTTGTTCATAAATGCTTATGGTTCGATTTTATAAATTTGAAAAGAATTAAAAAAAAATATTTTGAAATAGCTTGAACCGAATATAATTACTTAGTTTCAATCACAGTTTATATGATTATCCAGTATGATCATTCCCTATCTCACCCATTATAAAAACCCGGACCGGGATGCGAGTGCTTTAGAGAACGTAGAAACATAGGCGGCATCAGATCTTTTCACGGGTAGACAAGTCAGACGCGAAACAATCGGAAACAAGTGGAAACCCGCTATTACGAATAATGCACTTAGTAACCATTTCTCATTGATAGACGCAAACACACTGATCCATAACTGCACGAAGAAGTGGGAGGAGCTTTTTGTTGGCACCGAGAACGAAGACCAGAAATGATCTGCGATAAGCTTACTGGATAATTATATAAACTGTGGTTTCAATTAATGAATTTCTATATCGCAAATAAATTGTCTTAACAAAATGACTATTTATGTTATTTTTTAATTGTATGATCAAAAATAATTGCTGAAAAGTTTCTTGACTTTAATTCGTTATGAACCTCTGTTTTGTACATTTATTTATTTAGCTATTTGTTTCGCAAGTGCATTTGTTGGGATGGCAAAATTGAAAAGAAATTGCAAATTTTAATTATGGGAATTTAGCACTTAGAATTATAAGGTTGGCAATTACATGTCAATAAACAAGATCTTAGGAAAAATTAAAAATAATTTATTTTATTAACCGTGTAATAGAAGCACGATTAGTTTTCATGGGTAGATATATCTCAATTTGATAATAATATACGGAAAATGTCCAACCCAAATTAACCATAACCTGACGAATTTATGCGTAAAACGTTTGCTATACCAAGAGAGGGTTGTTTATTTTGCGGCCCTCCCACTACTACGTGGCTCTTCTTTTTTTTTTCTTAGACCAATTTCGCTTAGTCTGCCCAGATGCTTATGCAAAGATAGATGAAATTGAAGATCGCTTAGAATGCAGTTTTTGTAAAAGACGGTTGAACACCAACTTCATTCCTTAAAAGGCTCTAGACATCTATAAGGAGTCTTTAAGCTTTAAAGGCTCTGTAAGGAGTCGTCGGCTTTGTTTTTAACCCCGTATAAAAACGCTTGGTTCAGACATACCTGTATAAGCCCTGTAGATGACCCCCTGAAAGAGGTTTGAAATATGCTTACCGGGCAGACTTGATCCAATAAGTCCTTTAACTATTAAAAAAAAAGTATGATCGAAAATGTATAGGTTTGCAGAGATGGGTTAGAAAAGGGCAATGTGGGAAACGAATGTTATTTTGGCTTTTCCCAAAACTGGGGCGTAAAAATTGCCCTTTTACAAGAAATGTCCTTTCTGTCATTTATCACTGAGGACGTAATTATTATTTTTTTTTTTTTTTTAATCTGCACGGAAACATTGATTATGAATGAGATTATGCCCTATAAAAGAGCCATACTTCTTTTCAAATTCTAACACGGTCAGATGATAACAAATACAATTATCCAAATCCAGTCATAAATACGGCAAATTTGGAGGGGGTGGGGGGTTGTATCAATGACAAATTTGAATACTCAAAACTCCTCTTGACACACCTGATGTGGTTGAAGATGTTAATAACTGCAGTTACTGACCAGAGCTCATATTTTATGCTCTCATACTCCATACTCAAGGGTAACTCGTATTGATGATGCTGCTATCTATTGTATAACCCTTTATAATCATTTTTGGGAAGGGAAAGAAGAGCTCGGTTCTTACACGACCTGAGTCTAGTTTTAGCAGTTGGGACTGTCGTCGCTAGATGAAAAGAATGGCCTTAGGTGGCCAAGTATTCAGCTCACCTTTTTTTTTAAGCCAAAAAAAATGCTTCTTCTGTCCGTAAAATTGCGTTCAAATTAAACAGACACTTCTTTAAATGTCGTATTACGCATATTTTGACTTTAAAGTGACAATCGTGTGCAAAAGAAGAATCCCAAAGAAACTGCTCCATTTTCTGTTGCCTTCTCTCTCTCTTTCTCCCTCCCCCTCTTTCTCTTTTCTCCATTTGCTACTAAGATATCCAATAGCTACCCTAGGTTAGAGTTTATGTGTAACTTTACTCTTTTTTTAATTTAGTATACGAATTATAAATGTTTAACGAGTTTTTTCTATACCTCACCTTTGTCATAATTGATTCAACACTCATTAAATTTTCCCTTGTTCAGTTCTTCAGAAATTCCACAGTACAGACTGCCATTTGACGTTGTTGACTTTGAAGTTGAACTCATGAAGGACCTTGGAGTCAAAATTGTCCACAAGAAAAGACTGTCTGTTGAAGATTTGACTTTACAGGTAAGACGGCGAGAATGTCTATCTTTAGAAACTCGATTGATCATTAGATTTGCGTTAGTTGCAAAGATATAAATTTGTTTGTGAAGCATTGTTACAGTGTATTTCTTTTATCTCCCCGTTTTCACTTTATCATAGATTCAGGCTCAGGGAATCTCAAATATACCACATGCGCCGTACTGAGCATACTATAGATGGTGTTAAAGTTTTTATTGACAATTTTTAATTAATATCGCAGAATTTAAAGTTGCCGAGTTTAGGTTTAGAGTGGATCCTGGATTAGGCCAAAAAAAATTTTTGCTAAAATTTTTTCCAGGTTTCTCATTTATGTATTTTTTTGTGAAAATGTTTTCCATTTTGGTTAAAAACTGAGTATTCTAGAAATACCCATAGGTATAAAAAACAATCCAACCCCACCTCTCCATAGGGTTTGTGCATGGAAATCAACCTACCTGTTTAAGGGCTAAGTAGTTATGTTGTTACTACTACGTATCTTGAAATCGGGCCTCCTAAAATTAAAGTTCAGGTAATAAAATTTGGCTTCACCCTAGGGCGAGTTCTCCAAATTTTGCAGGAATAGTTTTCGAGTTCCTAATAGCTTGTCCACTTATTGGTTTAAGTTTTTTTTACCATTTTTAAGATTTTTGTCAGGTTCTCGGAATTTCGTATGGACACTTTTCAAAATTTTAATAGTCTTTCCATTTTTTTTTTTTCAAGATTATTGCTAAGAAATTTTAAGTTTCTGCTTAGTGCAGTTTACTTGTTTATTGAACGGATAAGCTCACTCCCAAAAGTAATATTTTTTTTTTAAATGAAAATCACTGACCAGCCACTTTTGCTGTTCCTTTCTCTGGTTTTTATTCGGCCTGAAATATACAAAAGGGCTGTTCTTTTACTCATCTATGTGCTAAGATCTTACTTCTTTTGACAAAGAACGCTTAAAAGTGAAATCTTAGCGCTAAGATCTTTCATCTAATGGCATTCTTTTGCAAACGTGTTTCATCATTCTGCTCTCATCAGCGGTCTGAGAACAATGATGAGTATTTCATCAAAGTTCTCGCATCATTGTTCTATATGGTAGAAAGATGGTGTCTTTCACACTTTCTGCTAACATCAGCGAGCTGTAAGATCTTAGAACAAAGATGAGTTAAAAGAACGGAAATCTTTGCAGAAAGATGTGAGATCTTAGATGTAAGATCTTAGTGTAAAAGAACGGGCCTAAGCTGTTGCGAATACGAATTGACTGCGTCGTGTACGGGTTTTTAGTGTTTAGCGCATAACCATTTGCTTTAAAAGGATATATCTGAAATAGTGTTTTCCCACTAGTGTTTCCCCTTTATATTTAAAATGTTTGATATGCGTCCCCACAGGGGTGTGACAAGAGTTTGGTGGGAGTACGCATCGCACGGAGTTTGGTGGGGATGTACCCTGTATCGACGGGAACTGGAATTGAAATTAACAACCGGAGAGCTGAATTCTGACAGTCTGTTGTCTCAGAACAAAAAATGCTATCCTTCTTTGTTGATCCGAGTTCTTTATTATTCATAATAGATCTTTTATTTGTAATTTATTATCAAAAGCTGCACTGCTCTTTTATTATTGTTTTATGCGTGTACCAAAAAAAAAACAGTTTCGATTTTTATTAAAGTGCATCCTTGCTTTCATGAACCGTACTTTGTGACGCAAAACTTATAAAAGCTATAAGTCTGAGAAACACCGTCTAAAAACAAGGAGTTTTGGCTAAAAAAGAGAAAAGAAGTTTTGGCTAAAATTGAAGTTTGGACGACTATTTAGCCGTCTGATAGTTTTTCAAGACCGACCTTGGCTACGTTCAGATTAAAATCTACTAATGTAAATCCAACATTCTTAAGGAAACGCCAAAGGATCTTTTTTCTAAAATGATTGGTACATAGGCAAGCACACAAGAATATTTTGTGGAGAGGGAGGGGTTTATAATAAAAGAGAAGTTTTATTTGATAAATTGAATAAGAAGTGCCCGGAATTCGGGAAAATTTAGGATTTTAGAGGCGGACTGGCCCCTTGATTCTCTCCCCACTACATACATTTCGGTTAGCAAATTATTATAAAAACTGGAAATCTATCTTCATGTCAAATTTTCTCTGTTATTTGAATCATGTGCTTTATCATTTTGAGTTCTGAACAGGATATATTCTAAAAAATTTGCCCCATTATTTGTGAAAATCTATAGTAGCGATTAATCACCTTTCTCTAGTTTTTTCTTTTTCTTTGTTTTTCTGGCTCTCTTTTTTTGGCGTGTGTGCTAATTAAATTTTCTTCAAGCGAAATTGGAATGCATATTTACGTAGGTTACGAATAAATTAAATATATTTTCTTTTCTCAGCAAAAATTGTTATCTCAGGGTAACCGAAATCCATTGCAAATACATTGTAATCCGTGTTTCACGAAGTTGCGTCTTCACGTTAAAATCCAGGGTATTCCAAACAGTCACTAACAATTGTCTGACAAACAACGCGTTTTCCCATGCCATTGAGATATATCGGGTGTATGGACATATTTTGATGCAATAGATAAAGCAGCAAAAAACCAATAAAGATAAAATTGATTGAAAACTAAACCATATTGGCTTGCCATAATAAATACAAAATTAAAGAAATAAAGATCGAAAATGGGGTTTTTAAGGCCATCGCGAAACCTGGACGAACAAAACAAATATTTTGGGAGGATAACCGCCTTCCCTTCTCAGCGCTATCGAAAAAATTGGAAGGAAATTCCAGTATTTCCATTGACCTTAAAAAACCGCACTCTCGATATTTGTTTCTTCATTTTTTTTTGTGAATATTACTTTGCGGAATGACAGAAGCCCGATCATTTGTGGTCTTTTTAGTCTTTTAATTTATGTTGTTCAATTTTGTTGTATTCAGTTCATTAGTTGACTCACCCACAGTGTTATTGCAACCATTAATTGACACTGATAGGGTCTTCATGGGTTTGCGTCAAATCTATCTATTTTTGGTTGCATGTTCGTCACGCATTATGAAAATTTGCTACCTTCATTGAAGTATTCAAACTCCTTTGAAAATTCAACTTAAGTTTATTTTTTTCCTACTCAATCCTTTGAATGCAACCTGCTGCACCAGTTATGTGGGAGCCTTTTTGTGTCAGAAAAAAAAATACAGCTGTATGAACCATGGTATGACAGTATATGTGAATATACAGGAAATGAAGTGAAAAACTTAGAGCCGAAAACGAGGCTAAGAACCTATGACTCACTTCCACGGAATGAGAGCTGGATGGAAGTCATCTGAACCTGTATTTTCGCGCCGGATTTTTTAAAGGAAGTATGTTTTCGCCTCCATCAACCTCTTATTCATATCTGGTTGAACTTTACTAAGAGCTCTGGTTCAACTCTGCCTTGAGACCAGAGTAGAGCTGGATGGAGAAATCCACCTTTCTTTAACAAATGATTTTTTTCACTGAGATGCGAGGTGCACATGAATTCTGCTTCCTTTTATGGGAAAATGGGCCCCTAGTTAAAGTAATTTAGTATTCTGGAAATGTTAAGTGATAATCCGTTTCGCCTACATAGGAATTAAAACTGTTAAGTTCAGAACGGAATGATTTTGAGTTTGGCGTTGTCGATGAACTCTAAAAAAATAAAGCACATTCGGGTGATAGTGTTCCTGTAGGTAAGGCCCAGTCTCCTCCTTCTTTGTAAAAGTCGGATCAGTTTTAGTTTTTTACCAATATTTGTCTTATTTTAGGGAATGAAAGATGACGGTTATAAAGCCGTGTTTCTTGGTATTGGATTACCTAATGGAAAACGAGACCCAATTTTCAAGGACCTCACAGAAGATATGGGGTTCTTTACTTCCAAGGATTTTTTACCAAAAGTATCAGCTGGAAGCAAACCAAGTAAGTTTATAATATCACTATCACAAATTTTATATTAGTACTGTCACTGATTTTATAGTTTTTATTTAATCCTTCTTTTATTGTAAGAAAGAAAATCACCTTAACACAGTGAAACAAAGTTGGAAAAGATCGAAATACCCTATTAATGATCTAGGAGTGTAAAATATCTGCCCAGTGTAAAAAAATATATTCTTTCTAAGTATCATATTTTACAAATGTTGTGTGGCCTTATAAATGAAATCTGACTGAGAAAATATCAAAATTTACTTTTAGGCGCTGCCTAGTATTTGGTTTATAGCTCTGCCTAAGTAAAGAGGCATAATTTCTTTCCCTGATCATTTTGTACAAAAGGGGTAGTTGTAAAAACTTTGAATGTTGTTCTTTCAATCTGAAATTGAAAGTTCGAGCGCCCTTTCATCATGGCCTTTCTCGCCACCTGGGTCCCTGTAAACCCCCATGAAGTCATATCAAATTTGGAAGAAAAACTTCTTCGAAAAGTCCAAGATCTAATAAATATGCCTTTGGGATAACATGGCCCTAAAACTCTTTGGACAAGGGTCGTAAATTACGCAAATTGTCAATTGTTTACAGATAAATTTGTAGGTTTTATAAGTATTATCTTGGTTGTCCAGTGGCTTGAAATGTTGAGGCATCGATCTTAGGGTCAAAAGGATTACAGATTTTGTTGTGAATGGTGGAGAGGGGTGGTTTGAACCCAGAATCGGGCCAAAAAACTTTTTGTCCCTGATAAGTTTGGACATTCCAGCCGTAAGTACTTGGCCCAAGAGGAACCTATTGTAAAAAAAAAGAAATTGGGGCATGATTCCCCCTCTCCCGAAAATGGACCCCAAAAAGGGCAGTGGCAGTTCTGGCCTCTCTTAAGCCCGGGGCAAAATATTGATTAGCGCCCTCCTTCCGTCTTCCACAAAATTTTCCGGCCGAATTTGAAAAAAAAAACCTTTATTTATTAATAAAATTATCTTCAATTTATTAATTAATTAATAATTTATTTTTTGATTATTTTTTTATTTGTTATTTTAATTGTCCCTCCCCTAAAACTGCCTATGAAAAACAACCAGAAAAATGATTCCCCGATTAGCTATAAACTTACTTCATGAAATCCTTGGGTCAAGGAGACCAAAGTAGAGAAATAAAAAGAAAAAGTTTGTCCTCAAAAGCAGGGCACGACAATGGCACAGAAAATTTTTCCTGGCTACTTTGTATGTATGTTATGGTTGCAGTGAGGTGCCCTCCCCCTGTACTTCAAATAATACCTATTCTTTGGTTTTTCATTTTAAATGCCTCTTTTTGGTACATTTGTTGAAAATGCCTTTTTTGGGCTATTTTTATTGAAAAAGTCGAAAGAGCAACAAGATCGTTCCCTTACATTCTCACAAGTTAGTTTTGTCCTCCTCTTTCTTGCATTCTCGTGAATTGTCGTTCCTGGTTGAAATGTCACTTAATATGCTACTTGATGGCTTGAATAAACGAATTTCCTTTATATGGCTGTCAACGGAGTCCAAGGAAAGTCCAAGGAAATACTTAAAAGTGAAACAAGAGGAAAGAAAGATGAATATGGATTGACTATGTAATAAATTAATGCTGTGGTGGCCTGTCACCACAGATACTAATTTAACTGCTCTGTTTTGTATTTTGAAAACAGAGAGGGTAAGCAAAGAGAATGTTGACAGCCATACTGCCATATAAATATAGCTGCCTTAGTAAAGAACGATGTCGGCACAATGTATTACTTATTTATTTTTATTCTAGACCAGGGCACTTCGTATCGAAGGAGTTGTCGTAAAAACTTCGAAAGGGGCTCATTCGATTGGACATTGGAGTGGCTTGTGCGCTTTTTAACAGTCGAAAGTGATTGAAAGGCAATTACCATCCCTTCCACACCCATCATTTCCCCAAACACATCCAATAAAAATTTTGAGATAGCTATTTTGTTCAGCACAGTAGATTTCAAGATAGAGATTATGTTTTTGAGGAGGACACTCCCCTACAGCCCTCAGGACAAGGGTTGTAAGTTATGCCCTGGGGGCATATAAGGTTTTGGTAGAAACCCTTGTCGTATAAAAAATATTTTGGTATTAAAATATAAATGAAACTTAAAACGAACAGAAATTAAAGCCGCGTTTTCAGGCTCACCGGGTTCGAACACGGGTTGTTCTCGTCTAGTTTCAAGTTTCTAGTTTTTCGTCTAGTTTTGTCTAGTTTCAGTGGGTTCGAAGCTTCAACCCCGTGTTTGATACACTAGATGCACTGATGCATGACGCTTAATGCACTAGACGAGAACAACCCGTGTTCGAACCCGCTTATCCGTGAACAACCCGTCTTTAAACACGGTTCGCGTCTAGTGCATCAAGCGTTGTGCATCAGTGCATCTAGTGCATCAAATACGGGGTTGAAGCTTCGAACCCGCTAACACTAGACGAAAAACTTGAAAATAGACGAGAACAACCCGTGTTCGAACCCACTGAGCCTGAAAACGCGGCTTAAATAAACAATCAATGCGAAAAAAAATTTTTTTTTCGTTTTAAGCTTGATTTTCATATTCAATCCAAGCATTACTCGCTTTAAGATCTATTTCTTCATTTATATTATTACTTGTTGTAGGTTTTTTGCTATGATTGTTTATTTAATTTCTGTTCGTTTTGGGTTTCATTTATTCTTTAATAGTAATTTCTGGTCGTTTTGAGTTTGCATTTTAACAGGTATTTGTATCTGCTGAGCTTGAGTTTAAAATGGCCTTTACTTTTCTTTGAAAAACTTATTTTTCGGAAAGTTTTCTTCAATTAATTTTTGCTCGTTTTTGATTGCAAAAAGTTTCAAGTTTTTTTATGGCATGGGGAGGTGCCTACTGTCCGATTATTCTTGACTTTAAAAAACGGATCTAGAACTTTCTATTTAAATCGAATGAGGATTTTTTCAAAGTCTATACGATTACCTCTTTGATAAAAACCTTATGTATGAACAATAGACAGCTTGCATAACTTGTGGACAGCGATTGACAACAATGAATGGATTGAAAAAATGGCTTCAATAAGGGTGTTTAGACCATTTCACTTGCTGACAGAGAGATCACGACTGTTTGGAATTGACTTTAAAAGGATTTTGTGTGCCAAAGCAATTTTGTATCTATCGCAGAGTATGTATATTAACCTTATAATTGGATAATTATAATAGATTTACTATGTGTTCTTCCCATACAAAGCTTTACCTTATTAAAATCTTTGGGGTGGGAGCAGCGTAGTTGGCATAAAGAAGAAAACTTTAGCGTTGACAGTATGAGAGGGGGATGGGGAGGTTAGAGACTCATCCAATACGAGGCGGAACTTTACTTATCTCCTCCGTTCCCGATTTAGGAGATTAGGCAGACTCATTGGGCTGTAGAATGTTGGACCGTTTAAGTTCTGGAAGACGTTAAAATACTAAAAATTACTTTATATTTTTAGTTATTGCAGGATTGATTTCGTAGATTCTGTAATGGTAAGCCCCCTGGCCCATGATTTGGGTGAGCCTCAACTCATAATATGCAACTTTGATTAATTGTTCCGTGTTATGTGCATATATTATTCTATATATGGTATTTTGAGTTATACTTTTATCGCATTGTGTTCATTTTTAAGCCTTGAGATAAAAACTGAAACCTTAGCGTAGACGTGGTGGGGGAAAGTCCCCCCCCCTCACATGCATAATTGAGCAGCCACAGAGAACGTAATACAAATGAAAATAATCTGTCTTTTGAAAATGTCTTTTTTCAAAAGACACGAACAAAATCGTCTAAAGGAACCTGAAGTGCTACCTCTGACATTTCCACTGATTCTTTATTCCCGTTACTTTCAGATGTAAAATTTAGAATATTACTGGATGGGTTTAGTCATCCCCTCCCTGAATAATTCACATTTCGAAAACCCACCCCCTTGGAAATTCCCCCCCCCCCCAAGAACATATTCTTTTCCTGCTGATAGTTCCCCCGCGTTAAATTCCAAAAAGCAGATATTTCCCAGCCATGGAATATGCTCCTCCAAACATATTCCCCTGAGATATTTTCGGACGTTCATAAAAATGGAAGCTGAAATTTCTACTCAACTTTTTAGGTCAAAAGCAATACTATAGTGTTACCTAAGTAAAGAGCCATAAGGGTTCAATGAATTAATACTTATTTATTTTTTCCAGGGGCAATTTGTCTGGAATAGGTGGTCGCATAAACTTTGGAACGGGGTTCATTGAATTACAAATTAAAAGTTATAGTGCCCTTACACCAGGGGCGGATCCAGGATTTTTCTAGGGGGGGGAGGCAAAATTGGTTGATCCGATAAATTTGCGTTAGGAGCAAGTTTAATTAACGCAATCTTGCGTTAATTAAGTAAATTACATTACTTTCGACTATGTTAGGGGGGCGCCCCCCTCGCCCCTCCCCTGGATCCGCCACTGCCTTACACTCTCTGTTTCTTTACTTGTTAGGGAGGAGAGCAGATGCCTAATGGGTGTGTGTATATACCAAAACATTCTAACTCTCATTGGGCCTCCAGGTATAAACAGAATTAGTTCAAAGGAAGGGGTAGGGTGGTTGCTATATAATCCCTGTTCATTCTCGTGAGTATTTCTGGTCTAGGCTGTTTTTATGAAAGGAAAATCGGGGGATTTTACTATGTGCGATTTTCCTGGGGAAATTTTCCAACGGTTGGGGGAGACTTCTGGGGGGGGGAGTTTAAAGACCTGTGTTACTGCTAAATAAACTAAAAATTTTCACTATTTTCGCTTCATTTTCTTAAATTCTGATTTTTGATTTTATTGATTTCTTTGGGCTAATTTACGGCGTATTTGACTACGATTTGAATGTAATAACAATAGAGTGATTTTTGGTATTTATTCAAGAATTTCGTTTAAAATACGAAATAAAGAGCGTTTCAATTACAAATTGTTATCTTATATCCAGTTTGGATCCTATTTATTGGTTTTACTTATATTTGAACTCTGCGAAATCAAGAAAGGTTAAGACACACGGTATAGGCTATATATGATTTTTTTTGTTCTTTTGATTCTTTTGTCATGGAGGAGGGCAGATGCCTACTAGGTGTGTGTTAATACCAAAACATTTTAACTCTCATTGATATTCAGGCATATACAGAATTAGTTCAAAGGAAGGGGCTGGGGTGGCTGTAAAGATCGACTCTACATCTAAATCAATTAATTCTGGATGTAAATTCTGTAATAAAAACATAACATTTATTTCTTTTCAACATCATCGTATTCTTTTTTTAATCATTTTCAGTATTTTTTCCTTTTTAATTTTTCGGTCAAATAGTATAAACGTAAAATCCGAATGCACATGTTTGGCACTCCAGTCAGCACACGTGAAAAGAAGAAATCTAACAACGGGTCTTAATTCAAAATGTACAGTGGGTAACTAGGCTTAATAATAAAAAAAAATGACCGGTCTTAATTAGAAATTGAAACTCTTACTACTACTAGTGCCGTATCAAGGATTTTGGTTCAGTGGAGGGGGGTAATGTTTTTTGTTAGGGGGGAGAGGTAGAATGGAAAATTAAAGAAAACATCAAAAGTGTATTTTTATGCATTTTTATTACGTTTTTACGAGTCTGACAAACATTTCGCTTGGGAGAATTTAAACCTTTCAATCCTTCCCATGAAGACAGCCTTGACTATTACTACTTCTAAAACTTACCACAACACCAAGTCACCTGAAATTAACCCAGCTACGCACACTCATCAAGAAATATATTGTAATTATTTAATTGCATAGAACAATTTTGGAGTAAAATCAAGCCTATGGCCCAAAGATATTTCAAAGAATTACATTTAAAAATCTACTAATGAGATGTATTACAAGCAAAGTGTTAAAATAAATTTATAAATTTCAAGCTAAAATTTGTTAATGATACATAATTCTATGTAAAGTCAATTAAGTTGTAGTTCTAATAGAACAGTATATACAGTTTATACATGCTTTTGTTTCTAAATGAATTTTTTTGGTAATCATCAGTTTTTTTCTCAATGTCTATGAACATACAGTCAGTAACACGATCAAACGGACAGTAAACTTTTCAATAATGGAAATTTTTTCCTATAGTAAGATGACATCTTAGTACTTTAAAGAATACTGCATACCATAATGCTATTATTTAATTGCATAGAACAATTTTGGAGTAAAATCAAGCCTATGGCCCAAAGATATTTCAAAGAATTACATTTAAAAATCTACTAATGAGATGTATTACAAGCAAAGTGTTAAAATAAATTTATAAATTTCAAGCTAAAATTTGTTAATGATACATAATTCTATGTAAAGTCAATTAAGTTGTAGTTCTAATAGAACAGTATATTCAGTTTATACATGCTTTTGTTTCTAAATGAATTTTTTTTTGGGTAATCATCAGTTTTTTTTTTTCTCAATGTCTATGAACATACAGTCAGTAACTCGATCAAACGGACAGCAGACTTTTTAATAATGGAAATTTTTTCCTATAGTAAGATGACATCTTAGTACTTTAAAGAATACAGCATACCATAATGCTATTATTTAATTGCATAGAACAATTTTGGAGTAAAATCAAGCCTATGGCCCAAAGATATTTCAAAGAATTACATTTAAAAAATCTACTAATGAGATGTATTACAAGCAAAGTGTTAAAATAAATTTATAAATTTCAAGCTAAAATTTGTTAATGATACATAATTATATGTAAAGTCAATTAAGTTGTAGTTCTAATAGAACAGTATATTCAGTTTATACATGCTTTTGTTTCTAAATGAATTTTTATGGTAATCATCAGTTTTTTTCTCAATGTCTATGAACATACAGTCAGTAACACGATCAAACGGACAGCAAACTTTTCAATAATGGAAATTTTTTTCTATAGTAAGATGACATCTTAGTACTTTAAAGCATACAGCATACCATATTGCTATAAATTGTTCATTAGCCTCGACAATTTTGATACATTATTTTCTCTTGTTAAGTTTTTACAAGTCGTAATTTTTAGACATATAAAACTGGATAAAGTGACTTTTCTTTGGGGACAGGGGGCTAAAAAAGATTGTTGTTAAGTCGCGTAATTCCGTCACAATCCTGAGTGAGGACAAAGTTGGAGCCAGTTTTCCCAAATCAAGTAAAATGACAGTGAAACATAAAAAATGAACCATATAGTTCCATAAAGGAAAAGATATAGTAAAGAAAAGTGACTCGTATCTCTGGATGTTTGAATTGCGCAGGCCTATCTTAGTTTTGAAATTCTTTTAAGAAACTAAATTTAAGCTGGAGGGGGATGGTATGGGGTCTGGGGGAGCAAACTGGGATCTGGAAGGGGGTATTTACCCCCCGTCCCATTGAAAATTACGCCCCTGTTGTGGTTGGTTAAACCCATACCTTTGAAGTATATAATTAAATTCTTTCCATTCCTTGTTACAGAATGTTTTCCCCAATAATTATTATTCCAGACAGAAATATTTCTTGATATAGCGTTACAGATTAATTTAATATAATGATACAGTAATCAAAATAGAAGCCAAGGATATAATGAAAAATAACTTACAGTTTTTTTTAATTCCATTGTTTATATATCCCACCTATCTGAAAGCTATCAAAAGTCTGAAACGAAATCCCACCACCTTTCCTTCCTAATAGCTGATGCGCACTTACACGTATATAATTACACGTATTATTATTACACGTATATAATTACACGTATAATTACACGTATATAATTGCATATGATTTCATGAAATATGAACGTCATTCAGACTTCATCTAAATGATGGAAGATGAGAGATTAATTACTACCCTTCCCCTAATACTCCTTCTTTATTTTATCTGAAGGCTCGTGGAGATTTACATAATTTTGGCATTATGTGCATTTTTTAAGGCATATAGCACCCCTCTCCTCGCCTACAATATGACCCACCACCCCTCCTCGATAATAAATGCTGCACTATTATATAATTTTCTTCGTTCTTTTTATTTGTCTGCATTTCCCTATGGCTGCTCAATTTTAAATGTGGGGATGATTTCTCAGGGTGGAATTTTCCGGGGCATCGTCTCTTGTTATTTTTGTGGATTCCAATCACTCGAATATTAAAAAGGGCAATAGCCCTTTGAATTTCCAATCGAATGAGCCTTTTCTGAAGTTTCTACAGCAACGCCTTCTATAAAAACCTTATATGCCCCCAGGGCATAACTTAAAACCCTTGCCCTGAGTGTTGTTGGGGAGTGTCCTCCTCAAACACATATTTTCTATCTGGAAATCAAGTAGTCTGAACAAAATAGCTATCTCATAACAAAATAGCTATCTTGGATGGGTTTAGGGGAATGATGGTAGTGGGGGGGGCTAGTTGCCCTCCAATCACTTTTTACTATTAAAAAGGGCACTAGCCCTTTGAATTTCTAATCGAATGAGCCTTTTTTGAAGTTTCTACAGCAACGCCTTCTATAAAAACCTTATATGCCCCAGGGCATAACTTAAAACCCTTGCCCTGAGGGGTTTGGGGGATTGTCCTCCTCAAAAACATATTTTCTATCTGGAAATCAAGTACGCTGAACAAAATGGTTATCCCAAAATTTTGATTGGATGTGCTTGGGGAAATGATGGGCGTGGGGGGGGGGGGGGGAGGGGGCTAGTTGCCCTTCGATCACTTTCGACAATTAAAAAGGGCACTAGCACTTTGAATTTCCAATCGAATGAGCCTGTTTGGAAGTTTCTACGACAACGCCTTCTATAAAAACCTTATATGCCCCAGGGCATAACTCAAAACCCTTGCCCTGAGGGTTGTGGGGGAGTGTCCTCCTCAAAACTATATTTTCTATCTGGAAATCAACTACGCTGAACAAAATGGCTATCTCAAAATTTTGATTGGATGTTTGGGGGAATGATGGGCGTGGGGGGCTAGTTGCCCTCCAATCACTTTTGACCCTTAAAAAGGGCACTAGAACTCTTGATTTCCATTCGAATGGCCCCCTTTGAAGTTTATACGACGACCTCTACCATATGAAGTGCCTCTGGGAAAAAAAAATAATAATAATAAAACATTGGAGCCGTATGGCCTTTACTATAGGCAACGCTATAGCGTTGCCTCTGATAAAGCAGAATTGAAAGACAAGAATATGTTTACTCTAAAAAATTATTATTTGCTTTCCTTTAGACTTGTCTAGTATTTTCTTTATTCGTATTTTTTAATGGCAAAAGGTGACTGTTTAAATATGTCTCGTTTCTAGTAAAGCGAAAATGACCTTGCCTTTGAAAGATTTAAGGGAGCGTTTCGGCCAACTCTTATTTGAGGCTATTCGTGTTCGTTTTAAGTTCGATCTAATTGTTCATTTCAATTTCTTTACGTATAAGGATTCAACCATCCATCTATAGCAGCGTCTGTTACTTGTATATGTTATGTGATTATTCAATTTAATCCTTGTTTGTTTTGGGTTTCATTTACTCATTCGTAGTAATTTCTGTTTGTTTAAAGTCTGAAGTGTTTTATGACTTTATTTTTGCTCGTCTTAGGTTTTAATATGGATCCTTATTTTTCAAACATTTCTTTCTGATAATTTTTCTAAATTAAAAGCAAATAATACACATTTATCATAAGTGTTGATTGTCAAATAGCAATGTTTTTCAAATAACAATGTAAACTAGTCTGTCTTTCAATCAAATCATATTTGTTAACCATGCTAATTATATTCGGCATTTATATTTTATACCTGAATTCAATAAAGCCAATTTATATGGAAGGGCTGGTTGTTGAAACTAAGGAGGCTCTCATTCCTAAAAATGATTGGAGGGCGACCAGCACTCATTTTGCTACCTTTTCTATCCTTTCCTATCCACAGATTTAATTATCAGTGCTGTAAAAAAGCGGGCATCTTTGATCTTGGCTATCCGGTCGGGTTAGAACTTCTTTTGATCGTTCATGTGCCCACGAAGACTTCAAATCTTGACCGGGAAGGAGTTGCTGAAGGACTCAAAATCGGTCCAAAAAATTTTGTGTCTAATTATATCGAAACCTACATCAGCAACTACATGGGCAAATGGCTCTCTGATGTGAAAAAGAGGTTGGTGATGGGGTTTGGACCTGGGCTACCAAAACAATAGGAGGGGTATGGGGGCCATAAAAAGGGCCAATTTTGTTTCCAAAAGGCTTGAAACTTGTGTTCGTAAAGTATTGGGCCAAGCGGATCCTAATGGAAAAACAAATTTATCGGGGGCATTGGTTCCCTATATTTCCTATGTTTTGCTTGTTCTAACTGTGCTCACTTTTGTCACACATTGTTTCTTGCGATAAGCCTCCTTATACCTTTGCATTTAATAAAAATATTCTCTTTGTTTCATCTTTCATTCTTTGTTATTCTTTGTTATATGCAGCTGGGTAGATATGAGACTTAAGAAATTTTGTTTCAGATATGTGTGCCTGTAAACAGGCTTTACCAAATTTGCATGGAAGTGTTATAGTTTTGGGTGCTGGAGATACTGCATTCGACTGCGCCACATCATCACTCCGTTGTGGAGCAAAACGCGTGTTTGTGGTTTTTAGAAAAGGTTTCACCAATATTCGAGCCGTACCAGAGGAGGTAAGTCGTTTAGGAAACATTGAGTTTACTTAGAAAAATAAGCGAAATAGAATACGGTTTTGTTATATAGCGACACAGCGAGGCGAAATCTCCAAGGAAAAGAACCTTTCCAATAATAGTGCTCCTTACTATGATTTTTTTTTGTCCCATTATTAATAATGACTGCTACCGAGAACATTTAGTTTTTTTTTTAATTATATCTGTATCCAATCACTTTCAACTCTAAAAAGGGCACTAGAACTTTTAATTTCCACTC
Organism: Artemia sinica; assembly: GCA_027921565.1. Taxonomy (NCBI): domain Eukaryota; kingdom Metazoa; phylum Arthropoda; class Branchiopoda; order Anostraca; family Artemiidae; genus Artemia; species Artemia sinica. The sequence continues at coordinate 7,166 of JAPEVW010000060.1, read as the reverse complement.
AAATGAGCCCCTCTCAAGTTTTTACGCCCCCCCCCCCCCCTCCATTCTATACGGAGTGGATGGAGAAAATAATACATAGAAGTTGCATCGCTTTTTACTAAGTGCCTCCAAATTAGGTCACTAACTGAGGCCACCTAGTCAAACTGCTAGTTATAGAGGAATTTCAAAACTATTTGCTTATTGTTTGTAGCTGTGCTATGAACTATTTGATTATTGGTTGTTAGTTGTAGTTAGACCATCCCCATTATTCCTGAACCTTTATTAGTCAACTGTAATAAGTCAAGCTCCATTTCATGATTTCCAAAATTAATTATCTATAAAACAAAAGATACATGAAATAGATAAGCCTAAGGGCCCACTTACAATGAGATTTAATTGATACTGAAATTCAGACCGTTCTGAAATAAGTATTAACTCATAATGGTGATAAGAATTTACCGTTCGCAACTTATAATCTAAGCACTGAAATAAACTGATACTAATAATCAATGAAATAGTAATACTTAATAAACCAATACTATCTACTACTAATAATTATCCCATGTGTCATTCTTTATCATAGATATCATTTAGTTGTCGTTTCTCTTGTCGTACAACTATTCTTGAGCTCTGACGAGCTCCAGTAGCTCCTCCTGATAATTCACTTCTTTTTTATTCCACTTTTCCATTTTTATTTTATTTTTTGTTTGCAGTTTGTCTCTATCCAGATTTGGTTTGGGTACTAGCCATCAGAAAATTCTATGAAAAATTTAGATTGGATCGCCTTAAACAAGATCGAATCTATTGAGCTTCATTCTGAGCTCGATCCCGTTTTGAGTTCTTGTTAGGTCTATATTGTGAATGGATTTGATTTGAACAGTTTCCCGAAATTTGCCCTAGCTAAATCTCAGTATTAGTGAGATCTCGTTATGAAAGTCACTTAAAAGCATAGAGAAGATGCCGTGTACAAAAAGCAAATGACTGCGATACAACAGTTTTAACAAAAGACATCGTGATTTTTTTCTGTTTCTTCAATATTTTCTCATTACTTTTCATTTCTTTTTATTGACAGCTAAGTGAGAGAATTTGGCCAAATAAAAAAAAAGACAAATAAACAAATGATCTAAAAATTAAAAAAGAACGATAAAAATTCGAATCACCTGTCGGTATTTTTTGTCACTCAAATTCTGTAATTACTACAGCCTTTGATCTTCTGGGAGGCCACGTGCCCCTAAAACCATTAGGTTGATCCTCCCCTGGGACTGGCTTTCATTTGTTCGTACTTTGAGATAGCAGGTACTGTATATTAAATGTAACTAAATATGTGTTAGTTAAATGGGACCTATACTCTCTGTCGTTACTTCTCCTGTTTAAGCCAAGGTTGAACAGTGCTTTTACACAACAGTTGTGCTATCGAATCTATTCGTGAATGACCTCTTAAATTCATTGGTCTAAATTTGTGGTGTCAAAAGGGATACCAGAAAAAACACTCATTTTTTATCTTTATCATTTTACACTGTATTTCTGCTTATTTGAATTTATCTGAGCGAAATTTGCCTGTATCACTGACTTCAAACTGCCTGGCAACATTGGAAAAAGGCCAAAATAGCTGGACTCTATAAAAAACTCAAGAAATTATCAACGGAGTTTTCAATGGAGTTATCGACGGACTTAATTTCTTTTCAATTGAATTCCTTTTACTGCATGTTTATCCGATTTGTGACTTCTGCTACCTTTTGTGTTAATGTCTCTTTAATGGATTTATCGATTGTTGCTACCGTTATTCCATCTTCCTCTTCTTCCGTCTGTAAAGTTTACGTCAAGACTTCTTTCGTAACTCTTCTCTAAAATCTGAATTATTTGCAATATGATTTCTCAAAAATAATTTCAGGCGTAAACGGGTGTTGGGTATTCCAAAACAATACCAAGTGGTGCTACATTAAGCACATTCCAGAAGTCTTTTCCTTATGGAGCGATTACACCTTCATTATAAATGACAATAGTCATCAACAGTAGCTCGATTTCGAGCTACTGTTGATGATAAGACAGTAAGACCGTCGTTCGGGACTTGCTTTGAATACACCCAATCTAAATCAAATAATTTTTCTTGATGAAAATATTACTCATCGATCAATCGTTGGTTTTATGGTTAATGATAGGAAAGATTTTAGTCGCCGAAAATCATGGACGCGTTACATAGAGATTCTGCAAATGCATACGATTGTACAGGCCTTCATATACAATGTAACAAACTTAAAATTTATTGAGTGATTCTAAACTTTAATGGCCTTAAAATAATCTAGAAGATAGAGTGACTGTTCGGAAATTCTAACCTGGATATAGAGTTTGCATCAAAGTGGACGCAGTTTGGTAACAATCAGCAGTTTTAAGCCTGGTACGAACGCCCTTAACTAAGACAAAGAATACATGACATCGATAAGAAAAAAAAATTGTGCTTCAATATGGCGTGTTCAAATACTTCAGCTACTGACAGTGCAGCATTATCCAGTGGAACAAGGAATATTATAGTAAATCTATTTTCTATTACTTTAAAATTTAGACTTCAATTTAGCATCATATGTATACAAATTTGGATTTGTGTACAAGTACTCTTGAGACAAAAATGTTCTTTTATCATGAAAACCAACGAAGAGCAAAGCCAAGAAAAGGATATGAATACTCAAATGTTTTCATTTAGTTTCTTTATAATTAACTTAACTATTTTACTGTTTAGCTCTGGATGGGACTGGTTTTCTTTTTTTCTTGAAACTAACTTGGATTTTTCTCTCTTTATAAGTTTTCAATACTGCTTGGGTCGGGGACACTACATCAGTTGATTTAAGGGAGTTTTTCCTGTATTTGAGTCAATTTAGGGGAGGGGAAGGAGTCTGATTTCTAAGCTCTTTTCAACTGTTATTCTCTAGACTTTTCTGTCTACCACCGTTTACTCGTCTGTATTGGCGTAGAAGAAAGTTGTAGATGCTATGTCTGACTGTCCGTTTTCAACACGTTTCGAAACTTAAGTAATTATGGCTTTCGCTAAATATGAAAAAAAAACTGCCACATAGAATTAAGAGACTACAAACAATGAAATAAGAATTGAAACGTTTAAAACATTTTAGACTTTCCTTTAATTAGGAATTTAGTACGAGGAAGAACTGTGATTGGTCACTGCAAATGCTTTCTAAGGACTTTCAGAATGTTCTATATCTTACAAAAAATTGTCAAGTGATATTTAAAGAAATATTTTTTATTGTGTTTTCTCTCTCAAAATTATGAATTATGAACCTAATTATTGTAAAAAAAAAAAATGAAACATGGATTTTTGTAAAAAGCCAAGATGTGGGCGGAAATCTTTAAGAGTAGGAGCAGACTTGTAGACAAACAAAGCCTTTGGGCCAGTCTTTTTGTCTACAATCTTGAGGTTTGAACAACTTTTGATATAAATTTCTATATTTTTCATATAATTCACCCATTTTTTTCACATTCTTGAACTTTAAAATGTTTAATCTGAACAATATCAAACAAAAAGAAGTGTGGGTGAATGGTAATTGCTTTTAAAATTTTAATGTTTTTATTTATTTGTTTCTTGTGCTTGCATTTTTAATTTGGTTTACAGATGGAACTAGCACGTGAAGAAAAATGTGAATTTCTCCCATTTATGTCCCCACGCAAAGTAAATGTCAAAAATGGGCGAATAGTCTCAATGGAGTTTTGCCGTACGGAGCAAAAAGATGATGGAACCTGGAGTGAAGATGAAGAGCAAACTATCAAACTCAAGGCTGATTTTGTCATATCTGCGTTTGGATCGGGTCTATTTGATGAAAATGGTAATTATCTATTATATAAAATCAAAGAAGAAAATGTTAAAAAGCAACAGACGTATGGCCAGTAGGAATAAAAAAAAGAAAAATCAACCATAGATTTCGCCTATTCGCGTCTATAGGTTTCGGGGCGTAGATTTCGGGTCTATTTGATGAAAATGGTAATTATGTATTATAGAAAATCAAAGAAGAAGATGTTATAAAGCAACAGATGTATGGCCAATAGGAATAAAAAGAAGAAAAATCAACCGTAGATTTCGCCTTTTCGGGTCTATAGATTTCGGGGTGTAGATTTTAGGTCTATTTGATGAAAATGGTAATTATCTATTATAGAAAATCAAAGAAGAAGATGTTATAAAGCAACAGATGTATGGCCAATAGGAATAAAAAGAAGAAAAATCAACCGTAGATTTCGCCTTTACGGGTCTATAGATTTCTGGGTGTAGATTTTAGGTCTATTTGATGAAAATGGTAATTATCTATTATACAAAATCAAAGAAGAAGATGTTATAAAGCAACAGATGTATGGCCAATAGGAATAAAAAGAAGAAAAATCAACCGTAGATTTCGCCTTTTCGGGTCTATAGATTTCGGGGCATAGATTTCGGGCCTATTTGATGAAAATGGTAATTATCTATTATACAAAATCAAAGAAGAAAATTTTAAAAGGCAACGCACGTATGACGAATAGGAATAAAAAGAAGAAAAATCAATCGTAGATTTCGCCTATTCGGGTCTATAGATTTCGGGGTGTAGATTTTGGGTCTATTTGATGAAAATGGTAATTATCTATTATACAAAATCAAAGAAGAAAATGTTAAAAAGCAACAGACATATGGCCAATAGGAATAAAAAGAAGAAAAATCAACCGTAGATTTTGCCTTTTCGGGTCTATAGATTCGGGGCGTAGATTTCGGGTCTGTTTGATGAACATGGTAATTATCTATTATACAATATCAAAGAAAAAAATGTTAAAACGCAACAGACGTATGACCAGTAGGAATAAAAAGAAGAAAAATCAACCGTAGATTTTGCCTTTTCGGGTCTATAGATTTCGGGGTGTAGATTTTAGGTCTATTTGATGAAAATGGTAATTATCTATTATACAAAATCAAAGAAGAAAATGTTAAAAAGCAACAGACATATGGCCAATAGGAATAAAAAGAAGAAAAATCAACCGTAGATTTTGCCTTTTCGGGTCTATAGATTCGGGGCGTAGATTTCGGGTTTATTTGATGAAAATGGTAATTATCTATTATAGAAAATCAAAGAAGAAAATTGTTAAAAAGCAACTGACGTATGGCCAATAGGAATAAAAAGAAGAAAAATCAAACGTAGTTTTCGCCTTTTCGGGTCTTTAGATTTCAGGGCGTAGATTTCGGGTTTATTTGATGTAAATGGTAATTATCTATTATAGAAAATCAAGAAGCAAATGTTAAAAAGCAACAGACGTATGGCCAATAGGAATACAAAAAAGAAAAATCAACCGTAGATTTCGCCTTTTCGGGTATATAGATTTCGGGGCGTAGATTTCGGGTCTATTTGATGAAAATGGTAATTATCTATTATACAAAATCAAAGAAGAAGATATTATAAAGCAACAGATATATGGCCAATAGGAATAAAAAGAAGAAAAATCAGCCGTAGATTTCGCCTTTTCGGGTCTATAGATTTCGGGGCATAGATTTCGGGCCTATTTGATGAAAATGGTAATTATCTATTATAAAAAATGAAAGAAGAAAATTTTAAAAGGCAACGCACGTATGACCAATAGGAATAAAAAGAAGAAATATCAACCGTAGATTTCGCCTATTCGGGTCTATAGATTTCGGGGTGTAGATTTTGGGTCTATTTGATGAAAATGGTAATTATCTATTATAAAAAATCAAAGAAGAAAATGTTAAAAAGGAACAGACGTATGACCAATAGGAATAAAAAGAAGAAAAATCAACCGTAGATTTCGCCTTTTCGGGTTTATACGTTTTGGGGCGTAGATTTCGGGTCTGTTTGATGAACATGGTAATTATCTATTATTCAAAATCAAAGAAAAAAACGTTAAAAAGCAACACACGTATGACCAATAAGAATAAAAAGAAGAAAAATCAACCGTAGATTTCGCCTTTTCGGGTCTATAGATTTCTGGGCGTAGATTTCAGGTCTATTTGGTGAAAATGGTAATTATCTATTATAGAAAATAAACGAAGAAAATGTTAAAAAGCAACACACGTATGACCAATAGGAATAAAACGAAGAAAAATCAACCGTAGATTTCGCCTTTTCGGGTCAATAATTTTCGGGGCGTAGATTTCGGGTCTATTTGATCAAAATGGTAATTATCTATTATACAAAATCAAAGAAGAAAATGTTAAAAAGCAACAGACGTATGGCCAATAGGAATAAAAAGAAGAAAAATCAACAGTAGATTTCGCCTTTTCGGGTCTATAGATATCGGGGCGTAGATTTCGGCCCTATTTGATGAAAATGGTAATTATCTATTATACAAAATCAAAGAAGAAAATGTTAAAAAGCAACACACGTATGACCAATAGGAATAAAAAGAAGAAAAATCATCCGTAAATTTCGCCTTTTCGAGTCTATAAATTTCGGGGCGTAGATTTCGGGTCTATTTGATGAAAATGGTAATTATCTATTATACAAAATCAAAGAAGAAAATGTTAAAAAGCAACAGATGTATGGCTAATAGGAATAAAACGAAGAAAAATCAACCGTAGATTTCGCCTTTTCGGGTCTATAGGTTTCGGGACGTAGATTTCGGGTCTATTTGATGAAAATGGTAATTATCTATTATACAAAATTAAAGAAAAGATGTTAAAACGCAACAGACGTATGACCAATACGAATAAAAAGATGAAAATTCAACCGTAGATTTCGCCTTTTCGGGTCTAGATTTCGGGGCGTAGATTTCGGGTCTATTTGATGAAAATGGTAATTATCCATTATACAAAATCAAAGAAGAAAATGTTAAAAAGCAACAGACGTATGGCCAATAGGAATAAAAAGAAGAAAAATCAACAGTAGATTTCGCCTTTTCGGGTCTATAGATATCGGGGCGTAGATTTCGGGCCTATTTGATGAAAATGGTAATTATCTATTATACAAAATCAAAGAAGAAAATGTTAAAAAGCAACACACGTATCACCAATAGGAATAAAAACAAGAAAAATCAACCGTAGATTTCGCCTTTTCGGGTCTATAAATTTCGGGGCGTAGATTTCGGGTCTATTTGATGAAAATGGTAATTATCTATTATACAAAATCAAAGAAGAAAATGTTAAAAAGCAACAGACGGATGGCCAATAGGAATAAAAAGAAGAAAAATCAACCGTAGATTTCGCCTTTTCG
>JAPEVW010000536.1:47500-82000 GCA_027921565.1 Artemia sinica | reverse complement strand
ACAAAAATCTCCTCAAACAAGTAAACTTGAAGTTATGTCCTGGGTAGATTTTCACCGGGGTTGAATTTTCTAGAGGATATACCGATGGGGAGGGTATTTCTCCGTGGAGGTGGGGCCAGATTTCCTGGGATTGTTTAAAAAACGATCAGAAATAAAAAAAAAACAAGGTTTTTTTCAACTGAAAGTAAGGATCAACATTAAACTTAAACGAACAGAAATAATTACGTATATTAAGGGGGTTGCTTCCTCTTCAACACCTCGCTCTTTACGCTAAAGTTTTGATTTTGTCCCAATTCTCTAAGAACGACTCCTGAAACACAAGGGCTGTTTAATCTGAACAATGAGAAGCTTTTTTCAAAAGTACTAAAAAGCTCTTTTTTGAAAAAGTAATTTCAATATCTAAGGCGCAATTCTTGTTTTCTTTTTCCTTTTCCCAGTGTTTTTGTCAATCTGTATTTGTTTTTTTCCAATAAAACCTACCGTCCGGAGGAATTGACCAGGGGGAGTTTTCAGCAGTTGACATTCTTACTTTTCCTTAAGGCGGCCATGAAAAACTAATGAATTCACTTATGGAGTGGTTATGCAGGCAGCTTTTATATAGCAAATATATACCACAAATGTATATTTTCTCCTTTAATTTTTTCCACAGCATTGATCGAATTTACAGGTAGCCTACATGGGTTGAAACAAGAGGGAGGTATGACAAAATGAATGTAAAATAAATAATTCGGGCTATCAATTTTGCAAATCCAAATAATCTTAACTTTGGCAATCGCTCCTGTACTGAAATCTTCATTCCGCTTCGTTCCGCGCTTGTACTGACCTCATATTTGTCCTCAAAGGCAGCTGGAAGAAACCAATGAGGTGAGAAGAAAATTGTACCTTGTGTTCATTGACTTTGAAAAAGCTTTTGACTCAGTAGATAGAGCAACACTGGAAAATACTCTCATATTACAAAAAATCATTAAACTTATCATCGCTTTCTACAAAGATACAGAATGCTTTGTACAAACTGGACAAGGGAATACCAAATACTTTAAAATAATGACAGGAGTAAAGCAGGGATGTGTCCTCTTTCCCCTACTGTTCATCCTTGTTGTTGACTACATCCTAAGTAAATACGAGGGATATGGGATAGATATTGGTGAGCCGGCCAGACTTGGAGATTTTGATTCTGCTTACGACATAAGCCTTCTTGAAACGTGCAAACTGAGACTACAGACCCTTATAAAAATAGTTTTAAAGATGCAGCAAAAAAAAAAAACTGGACTAAAGATCAACACAAATAAAACAAAAAACATGGATCCTCAACAGTGGATCCCCTCTTGATATTAGGTTTAGAGATGACCGAATAGAACAGTTAGTTGAGTTTAGATACCCGGGCAGTCGAAAACACTGGCTCAAACGTAAGAGAAGTCCATCTTAGGCTGGGACAAGCATACTGGGCGTTTAACCATCTCGGACGAGTTTGGAAATATCAAAATACTCTTTGAGACTAAAGCTACGACTGTTCTAAAGGATTGTTCTATCAGTACTGCTTTAGGGATCCGAGACCTTGCACCTCAATCAGCAACAAGAGAATAAAAATACAATCATTCGCAAAACACTTGCCTCAAAAGAATCCTAAATATAAACTGGACCCAGAGGATAAGAAATGACCACCATCAGGCAACAGGTCCAGCTACTTTTAACAACGGACGTTATCCGTCAACGTAAGTGGCGTTATCTTGAGCATTTCAATCAGGATGGTAAAAAATCGCTTCCTAAACTATATCCTCTTCAAGCAACCAGAAGGATCAAGAAGACGAGGTGTCCTAGAAACACCCAAAGACGTTCACACAAAAAAAAAACTTATATCTAATATACATGCGTCTCTGCAGCCCAAATGGGAGGACGTACTAGCTGCAGCACACCTCCGAGATGACTGGAGACTTTTTGCGGATTCCTTTGGAGGCACAGGAGGAACTAAGGTCTAACGACAATCGTCCCGTTTGTATAAAATGTAACCTAAGAGAAACACTTTCTTGGAAAATTAATTTACTTAAGAATAAGCTCTTTACTATAGAACTCATATTACAGCGGTACAATGTCCACCAATTCAATGGCTAGAAGGCTAGTTCTTAGTTATATAACAATAGTTCAGAGCTACGATATAGAGGTTGAATTAATGAGACCTCAATTTCAGAACCCTCCAATAATTGTTTTTAAGCAACAAAGACATATGTTTATTTCTTCAAATCGCTAGTTCTTTAATGTATACACCTTTTGTCTAAGAAATTTTGTCAAAGAAATAATCTCAAAACACAACATTATTCTGAAAGTAAATCATTAAACCAAATTTAATTGCATTTTTCTCAAATTCATAAAATTTTTATTATAACTCATAACCAATTTTACAGATGTTATAATAAATGGTATAATAACTTACTGAGCCTTTTTAAAAGTCTATTCGTAAATTAAGATCCTGCACAGGTGAACAGTCCCTGACGTACTAAATGAAAAACAACACTTTTGATATTCATCTGGTTATAATGTAATTTGTCACTGTAGCTGTCTAGCTGTTCTCGTTGTAAACGATAACTCGGAGGGAGGGAGTGGGGGAAGAGACAAAAAAGCATTTTTCAATACTTAGGGCGCAATTTTTCTTTACTTTCTTTTAATTTTTCCAAAGGCTTTTGTCAATCTTTATTTGTTTTCTAAGGATTAACTTTGCTGTCAGGATGAATTGTAGGGAGGGGAAGGAGAAATTGTCAGCGGCGGTCGAAATTTGCGGGGGGGAGATTTCCATGAAAACTTCAAACACGGAGGGATTTTTGGTATGCTTTGAAAAATGATGAGAAATTGAATAAAAAATCAAATCTTTTTTCGAATGAAATTAGGCCAAGGAGAGTAGCGAGGGCTTTTTGGATCCTATGGGGGCCCTGTCACTTCGAATCCCAGTCTCGACACTTAAAAAAAAATCAAGATGCAGGCGCTTTTTACATAATAGGGCCTGTTTTTTGATCGTTTAAAAACCCATAAGGGCCAGGAAAAAAGCCTTCGGGACCCACTAGCGGGGGGACCTTCCACAGGCTGGGGCATTTCGAGCAATTCCACCTGGTCCCTAGCAAGCCTATCCACCGGAGGAAATCTAACATAACCTAGCAACCAAATCCAATGGGGGGCCCTAACAGTCAATTCCAACAGGACCCTAGCATCCAATTCCATTGGGAGCCCTAATAACCTTTTTCATCGGAGGACCCCTAACCTAACATAGCAACCTTTCCACAGGGGGGGGGGGGGGTCCTAGCAACTAACTCAACCGGGGACCCTAGCAACCATTCCAACGGCAGTCCTAGCCGTCAATTCCATGGGGACCCTAGCAACCAATTCGAACGGGGCCCTAGCAGTCAATTCCAACGGGGGGCGCCCTAGCAGTCAGTTCCAACGGGGGCTCCTAGAAAACCAATTCCAACGAGGTCCTAGCATCCAATTCTATCGGGGCCCTAGCAAACTTTTGCAGGGGGGGGGGGGGGGCTAATCTAACATAACCTGGAAACCCATTCCAACGGGGCCACTAGCAAGCAATTCCAACGGGGCCCTAACATCCAAATTCCATCAGGCCCTAGCAACCTTTTCCATCGGGGGGGGCCACTAATATAACTTAACCTAACCTAAAAAACCAATTCCAACGAGGGACCCTAGCAACCAATTCCAAAGGGGGCCTAGCAACCGATTCCAACGGGACCCTAGCATCCAATTCCATCGGGGCCCTAGCAACCTTTTCTACTGGGGGACATCCAACTTAACCTAGCAACCTTTTTCAATGGGAGGGCTCCTAGCAAACAAATTTCAATGGGGCCCCTAGCAACCAATTCCAACGGGGCCCTAGAATCCAATTCTATCAGGGACCTAGTAATCTTTTCCACTTGGGGCACCTAACCTAACCTAGCAGCCTTTTCCACCAAGGGGCCCCTAGCAACCAATTCCAACGGGGCCCTAGCAACCTTTTCCACCGATGGGCCCCTAATCTAACCTAGCAATCTTTTCCATCAGAGAGCCCCTAGCAACCAATTCCAACTCGGCCCTAGCATCCAATTCTATCAGGGCTCTAGCAACCTTTTCCCCGGGGGCACCTAACTTAGCAACCTTTTCCATTGGAGGACCATAGCAACCACTTCAAACCGGGGACCCTAGCAGTCAATTCTAATGGGGGCCTTAGCAACTAATTCCAAAGGGGCTCTAACAGCCAATTCCAACGGGGGGCCTTAGCAGTCATTTCAAACGGGACCCTCGAATCCAATCCTACCGGGGCCCTAGCATACAGTTTCACCGTCAAACACGTCTTCAAGACATTTTAAGACCTTTTCGAGACATTTTTCTATAAGATATTTCGTGGTCTTCGGCCGTTCGGCCAGCCGCCAGCGGGGGGGGGGGGCACCAACAGTATCTTTAACGACTTAGAGCAGATTTGTTTTGTACTTTTGTAAATATAAAAGTTGTTGTTGTTGTTATATATTTCATTAAAGAGTTTTTTTATGCACAAGTTTTTTTTACTGTTAAATTTTTGTATGTTAATATATTTACTATAGTAAACTATTGGATTTTAACTCAGTTGTTGATGTTCATGAATAGGATCAAAAGCACACAAAGAGAGAGAGAGAGAGAGAGAGAGAGAGAGAGAGAGAGAGAGAGAGAGAGAGAGAGAGAGAGAGAGAGAGGAGAGAGAGCGAGAGAGAGAGAGAGAGAGAGAGAGAGAGAGAGAAGAGAGAGAGAGAGGAGAGAGAGAGAGAGAGAGAGAGAGATAGAGAGAGAGAGAGAGAGGAGAGAGGAGAGAGAGAGAGAGAGAGAGAGAGAAGAGAGAGAGAGAGAGAGAGAGAGAGAGAGAGAGAGAGAGAGAGAGAGAGAAGAGAGAGAGACGAGAGAGAGAGAGGAGAGAGAGAGATAGAGAGAGAGAGAGAGAGAGAGAGAGAGAGAGAGAGAGATTCTTAGATCATGTACAAGTTTTTAAACACTCTTCAGAGCTCTTCTCTGTGGACCATCAATGAGCGGGAAAACAATACTTTTGATGAGAATAATTCAGAATCGACTTGAAATGTTGTTGTCAGCAGCAGCAGATCAAACGTCAATAAAAATATATACTATTTCTTTAGTGTTTTTGGCAAAAGTCATATGATCAAATAAGGACAATTGAACCTCAAGTTAAATTCATCAAGGGATATGGATTCTGTACTCAATTCATTGGAACCAAATTCTTGGCTTATTATTGATGATTTGCCCAATCGATAGAGCATTGGCCTAAGGATATGGTTCAATTATTCACATTACGTTCTCATCATGAAAAAATTTTCGTTACCATTGTCTGCCCAATCTCTTTCATCAGAGTAAATGTATGCGAACTCTCGCATTGAACTGTACTCATTACATTGTGTACAAAGTTGTTCGTGACTCAAGTTCCCTCATAACTTTAAACAAACAAGTCTATCCGGGTCACCCTAATTTCCTGCTTTTCGCAGCTTACAATCAGGCAACAAACAAACCCTATGGACACATTGTAATTGACCTTAATCAAAATACACTGACGAACTACGTGTTTTTAGTAGTATTTTTGATTGTGAAATAACTGTATATCTGCCTGTGGGCGATAGGAAAAGATATTAGTTGAAACTATGACGTTGAAGAATTATATCACAATAGATACTTGTTCTCTGTTTTGAGTAGTTCAAAACCGCGTCTTAGAAAGGCCATACTGAACAATGTAGATCGAGAATTTGTTAAACTCATTTCCGAACTGTGTTTAAATTAACTGCAGGCAATTTTAAACTACCAGATGCTATTAAGAAGCAGACTAGAGAACATCAATCCATTGTTCGTGCACTGTCCAAGAGAAAAACCAGCCAACAACGGAAAAGAAAAACATTTAGTTCAGGCGGGGGATGGTTTTTCACAGTTTTATTGCCAATAATTGCCGGTCTTGTTAGCAATCTTCTTCTTCCATCATCATCTTCGTCATAAGAAAATATGGCTAAACCATATGAATTGACTGCAATTGATGAGGCTCTATCTCCACTGCAAACTTTTGAGGGTAATTTCACAGATTTCTCTAATGACAATAGTATAACTGATGATCAGAAACTTTTGATTTTTCAAATGGCACTTCGACATATTGACAAACAAAAAACCGTATCAAATAAAACCCGTCAGTGTTGTAAACGTTGCGGATAAGATAAAAGACTCAAGTACTTCTTCAAACAGAAGCATCATTACTATGAGACCTATCAAAAATATTAGATTTATTACCAGTTTCCTATCGGGAGTGGGGTAAAAGATTGTTAAATTATTTGAATGAAAGCAGTGATGTCAAAATTGATGCTACAAGTAAGCAAATCACTTTATGTAGCAGCACTTACAATTTCATTGATATAAATCACAAGAAAACTGTATCCATGGACACAAATCTTCTGAAATATTTCAAACACAGCAAAAACTTTCCCAAAGCAATTGTGTTTAACAGAAACATTTTAAAGAATTTGATATCAGCAAATAATGATGATGATGATAGTTCTGAAAAGGATGAGTTTAAAACGCTAGTGCTAACATGTACACCCAAATCAATCTACAACAGTGATGGTGATTCAACTTTAAAGGGTAAAGAAAACGTCTTATGCCTATGCAATTCCATTGAAACCTAAGCGAGGGGAGGAGATTGCAATTGCTCTAGAAACAATACTTCGCCAAGATTCCTATAGTAAAATTCAGAGAGATCGAGGAGTGATTTTGTTGACCCGCATGTAGACAAAATTCTAATTTGCGAAAATATGGCACATTTGCTCTCTTTGTTATTCAGAGTTGTATCATAGTCATAGCCTAATCAAGGCTGCATTGGCTGAAAGATTAATAGAAACTATTCGTCTTCTCATTTCCAGGTATTGCACACACTCAAAATACTGCCGGCTTTATTCATGATCTGGATAAAATAATGCATGTTTACAATCAACACACCTCATCGCTCCCTGTTCCAATCTTAGTCCTCATTGAAGTTCATCATCATGGTGAAAATACACTTGACGTTTTTTCCCCAACAATATTCTTCTAGCTATGAAAGTAGAATTAAAAGCAAATTCTCTGTAAAAAATAAAAATGTAAAATTTACTCAAAGATATAACATATCTACCAAAACATATCATCCCACTCAAATGTTACCGACAATCCTTTTGCAATTACCACTGCTACATTGGGAACTTTCTTTCTTCATATCATTGTTGGCAACTCCTTCAACTTGCAATCAGAAAAATGGGAAAAGATTAAAAAGGGTGCGTGATCGTCATTCACTCATCAGTCTCTACCCAGGTGGGAAGCGAAAGGCATCAACAACGGCTTAGAAAAAAAGAAGAGCAAAAGAAGAAGAAGCAGAAAAAAGATTGTTAGATCAAAGAAGATTTTTTTTCTCTTAAGATGACGTATCTCCCTCACAAAGAATCGCATCCATCAATCACCTTGTCTTTGAATCTATTCAATGCTGAAAATGTTGATGTCAGTGTCAAGTATGGCTACTATAAACAATTTTTATCCCCAACAACCCCTGTCGGAAAATATACCACTGTCAAATATTTTCCAATGAAGATTATTTTATTGACTTATCGTCGAAAAAAACATTTATTGATTTAAATGTTGTGGTGAAGAAAAAGTCTGAAATCAAACTCCTATTGCTGCCAACGGTCCTATCCTATGAAAACTGTATCCTACACAAACTTGTTCAAACAAACTAATGTGTTTCATTAACGAAGAAACATTGGTGAGCACTAGCAATAATCTATCAAACTATGCAAGCTACATACAATTTATGTTGATGACTCCAAAGTCATACAAGGAGTTTAAGAGGACAGGTCTGGGTTATGAATATAGATGACACGTGTCGATACTGATGGTGAGTTAACTACTGCAGTGACCAAAGAGTATCATTTCGTTGGAAAATTAAATCATGAAATATTGATAATATATCTCAATGTCCCAATGTTAGACTGACGTAAAGTTACAACTAGTTCCAGCCAGTTTCATTTTGAAAAAAACACTTGCTGCATAAACAAATAAGTAGAACAACAAGGGAAATTTTTATACAAGACAGTGGAACGCCAACTTTAAATGAATATTTCGACCCTATATCCAAGGGCCGTCCTCAGCAAAATAGACGAAGAGAATAAAAACACTATAAAAGAAACTTACATTAAAAATTCAATCATTAAAACTGTTTAAAAAATGTTTTTTAAAACAGCACTAATATCACTACTTCAAGAAAGTTCAAACCAGGACTCAATACTTCCTCAATACTTTTCCATTACTTCATTACCTCCTTGAAGTAATGATATTAGGGCTGTTTTTAAAACATTTTTTTAAACAGTTTTAATGATTGAATTTTAATGTAAGTTTCTTTTATATGGTTTTTTATTCTCTTCGTCTATTTTGCTGAGACTTATCCAGTCTTGTGTGCAAGGTGATGGAATTCCCTTGTATACATTATCATTTGATAAGAAATCTTACAGAACTCTGTATGAATTGACTGTGCAATCACTAGATCACGATTCACAACTATTTGAAAATGGAATAACCAATTCAATGTTTTTCAAAACATTATGATGTAACTGTTTTGTACTTGTCTGGCACTCAAGGTATGAGTGTTGTTAGAAGAGGAAAACACGTTTTAGAGTGCATATTCGCTGAAGCTTTGACTGAAAGTATCACCTTAATATCACTGAGTCAATTTGAAGCCTCTTGGGAGAGCACTCCCGACGGTAAGAGTTCTACTAGACCTGGGACCATGAACACAAATCAAATAATTGATGTTTTTAACTTAAACTCGTTCATGTCCGAATACGAATGCTATTGTAAACCCTCAGATTTACTTGAAAAAATTCAAAGTGATAATCATACCATTATCATTGTTAATAGCAGTTCATCGAATATAAGAAATACTGGTGACTGGCTATGCATATAACAAACTAGGACAAGTATTGCATTTTTTTTTGATCCTCTTGGCTTGCCATATACATTCTACACCCCTGATATCAGCACCCTATATTGAAAGCAAGGGGAAAACTATTATTTAAAAACCAGAAGAGAGTGCAGGATTTAATGACTAAAAGCTGTGGCTTCCATGCACTATTTTATTTTGTTATCCAATGTCGTGGATATAACTACAAGGAATTTATCAAAATTTACGTTGACAATCCTCGTCTCAATAATTTCATTTGTGGAAATACCCTCTCCCAATTGTATAATATCGATTTCAGTACTCTAAGAATAAAATGTTCAAATAATGTTTTGTAATTTGTTTTATTAATAAAACATATATGCAAAACAAAAAGCCTTTTTTGTTTTCTTTAGATTTCTTCTTCTACATGTAGTATTCATTGTTGTCGTTGGTAAGGACTAGTGGTGATAAATCATATGCATTTACCTTGTATTGATCATGTAGGGAAAAAAGTCAGGATCACATTTAGTACACTACAATTTAGTTTCTCTCTTATCATATCTCTTTGCGAAGTCAATGATACTTCTTCCATTCATTTTGTAAAATTCAAGGGTTTCAATTTCTTTATTTGATTTAATTTCACAAACAAAGTTCTTTCAAATGAAGAATCACTCTGTGTAACTGACAAATGAAAATCCGTAGGAATATCATCATAACTACCATTGTCTTTACAACGATGACGTAGAAACCATACGCTCTTGTTGTTTCGACAATTGAAACGTCGGACCAAATTCTTCTTCCCAAAACAATTTAAATCCACGGCGATACCAGACTTTTAGGAGTAAAACTAAATGCTCGTTGAGATTTTCTTCTAATCATACCAGGATAAATTTTTTTCTCACTGATCGCATTTATCATAGCGGCAGTTTGAGCATGACTTCTTCCAGACATGAATTACAAATCCTTAATAGCAATTGTATGTCCTCGATGCAACTTACATAGATTGCACAACTTTTCATGGATTGCTCTACACTTTTCATTATATTCTTCTGCGGACAGTGCAATTCTCACAGGAAGACCAACTACCCAATGTATACAAACATATCGGACAGGTGTAGCACATTTTGCTTTTACTGTTGACTGTCGCACTGCCAAATAGAAAACTAACTTGCAGTCAAAAAGAAATATTCTTTTTACTTCTAGAGAGAGAGAGAGCAGGGGACGGTGTCTCACTTCAAAATCAATAAAAACATGCTTGGACTTTTTGTCGATTTATTTTGTTTGTTCCCGTGAAAAGTAATTCGGATAGACTTTTGAATCAACATAGAATGTTAGGTAGTGTTCAATAGCAAATTCACAATACCGCTTTGTTTTGATTTCGATTTAATATGGTATTCAATAAATTGTGTAAATGCGTTAGGACCACGACGTAAAAGTTCTATACAATAGTCTTAATGATGGAGAATAATTTTTTCATTATATCGACAAAGTATTCTTTGAGAAAGTGTTTTTCTTTGAAGAGATAAATCCAGAAAATCGTCATCTAGAATCAAGCATTATACCATGGAAAATAAGATTCTGCATGATTTTTTTTTTTTCTCAAATCCATCTATTTTTTGTTCTTGACACTCACACCATCAAAAATATAAACTAACTTATTGAAAAAAGATTTTTTCTTCTATTTTTGAGCACATTCTCATCGCCTATTGGTTCCCCAGGGAAAGGAGGAGTAAGCCATCAACTAACAATATCTAAACAGAAAAAAATCAAAGTAAACATTTTTATTGTCAGAAAATGTAATAATAAAATAACATATAAATTTTCCCTCTTTTCTCACGAGATGTACCGATCCATTGTCCTCAATATGTTTCATGATTGCATTCAATCAAGTTGTAGTCTAGATATATGCATAATGTTCCATTTAGCAGCAAAACAAAACAGTTCTTCCAACTTAAATTTACTCAAAGATATAACATATCTACCAAACATATCATCCCACTCAAAATGGTTTAACCGACAATCCTTTGCAATATCCACTGCTATATTGGGAACTTTCGTCTTCATATCATTGTTGGCAACTCCTTCAACTTGCAATAGTGTAAAAACCACTCATTTTTAGTAATAGAAGGTTTTTCGAACTTTAATCAATGAAAATTTAGTCAAATGTCTATTTGGAGCTGCGATATCAATACCGGGTCAAGTAATTTATATCCTTACTCCAAGGAAAAAGAAATCCGTTATGTGAAATTTCAGTGACTCAAGAGCGCCCCCCTAGGACAATTGCGTAACTAACACTCAAAACCAGATTATGCAAGAGTTCACAAGAGTGCCTAATGAATAGCCTTGATAAAGTTCGTTAAACCTCAATTGAGGATGGTCTTGATAAAGTTCGTTCAACCTCAAGAGTGCCCTAGGGGATTGGCCTTGATAAAGTTCATTCAACTTGATACGCTTCAGTGGTTCCTATTGCAACGGTGTAAGCATAACATGACAATCTACTAAAAACATGTTGAATAAAAAATTTGGAATGGCTAATACACGTTAGAATTGCGCATCGTGGCGCATTCACAGCGCAACTTATTGTCACTGTGAAGAAACTGATTCTAGTAATAAAAGAAATAAAATTATACAAAAACTATAGTGTTAATGAATTTCCTTACGATAGGAGGGATCGAAAACACGGACACCCATGATTCGCTGCCGTGGCCACATCCACTGTGCTATGGCAAGGTGTTCACATTATAAATTTTGTTAAAGAGTTTGCTCACATTCTCTTCACAGAAGAGTTAATATTTAATGTATAACCACTTCTTTGTTTAGCTGGCAACAGACCTTAAGGTTTTATTTATATCGATTGGTATTTCAAAATATGAAAAGGTAATATCTTGGTATGACACAGGTATCAAATGGCAAAAAATGTATAATGATATCCTATAGTCGCAATTTTATCTTAGTACCACCACGCTCCCGCAAAACCTGGATTTTCTAGGGCAACATGCATAATTAAGTGATTTTTAGTTTAATTGTTTTCAATTCTCAATGGCTAATTAGAAAATAAAACGCAAAAAGTGATAAATCGACAAACTTCAGTGAATGGCTCAGGACTATATTCTGACATCGGTAGGGATTAGTGGTGCAATTTCTTCGAAGTCCTGGTGAGGGGGGGGGGAAGGCAAAGCTGGAGCGAGCCAATTTTCCGAAAAAAAGGTATGAAAATTGAGCCGGTACTTGTCTATTATATAGAACACGCTCGAGAGAAATGCAGTTTGGTGAATGCTAATGAAATAAAACAAAGTTTTATGATGAAAATATAATAGTTTAGAAACAGATTTGGGCTATATATTTGCACATTAGGCGGAGGGGGGGGGGGGTTTTAAAGCATAGCATATAATAAATACGTAACCCAAACAAACCTATTTTAACCTAACCAAACCTATTTAACCTAATGAAAAAAAAAAATATAATGAAAAAAAAATACTTTACTAGAAAAATTGTGGGTACTGGGTGCATTATATCTCACCCACCGTTATAGACTGTACAAGGAAAACAAGACATGGAAACCCGTCCAAACGAATATTTTCTATCTAAATTGATTGCAAAGCGTGATTTCTCATTGCGCTTACAATATTTAAACTGTTGTTTTTAAAGGTTTAGGGAGGGGGAAAGGTACAAGTTACGTATTTAATATATGCTATGCTTTACCCCCGGCCAACGCCCTTAATGTGCAAATATATAGCCCAAATTTGTTTCTAAACTAATACATTTTCATCCTATTTTTATTTTATTTCATTAGCATTAACCAAACTTGACTTCTTTCGTGGAATAGCGGTGGGGGAGATATAATACACCAGTACCAAGTTGTGAAAACTACAACTTGGAAATATGCTCCCAAAATACAGAAATGTCCTCAAGAATTGCGCTAAAATGAACGCGGCCTTCTGCCTTTACTGCCACCTGCCACATTTACTCGATAAGCATGAATGTAAATGATGGCGGGATGTACCTCGGCGCCGTTTGTTCCTCCACTTTGCAGAACCCACATTCTCTCTTCTTTTTGGGTATAGGTGCCTTTTGGGTTTTGGGTAATATATGCACAAGAATCACGTTAATAATAAAATAAATGAACTAGGTCAAGAATCGCGTCAATCATGATATTTTCTTTGTCTTTGAGACGGTCAGCCGACGTCAAAGCTCCCAATTTAACAAATTCACAGATGACCTAGGCTAGGGCTTATTACTGGGCTTGGAGAACTTGATTTTCTAAAGTCAGCTTTGACAGTAAGTAACTGAACTAACTTGGTTGTAAATTATTTTAAAGTTGGTCATGGTGCGGTATTTTTGCAGAAATGATTGATAAAATATACTAGCAAACTTGAACAATTTTTCTACTTAAAACAAGATCTGATTCAGCCAGAGTGATGAACAAGTATTAGTAGAACAAAGCTGATTGTTGAATTTTAAACTGTGAAGATGACAAATATATAAACCTGCCATTTAAAGTATACAAAAAATCTAGTCCAATCTTCTTTTAGGGTTAGAACCAGTAGGAGAAGGGGTGCCGGCACAGACAGAAGTATACCCTATTGCCAGATAAGAAAGGTACTGTTTGGTACTTTAAAAGTACTTTTTTCGAGGTCAATCAGGGAAACTTGGAAATACTGCGGGGAAGTTTGCGAATGCACAGTGAATACTAACGGACAATGTTATTGATCCACCAAAGGGACTAGATTTTTGGAAAATTGATTTGCATAATTGACGGGGAATTCTAGTGTATCCTAAGGGGATTAAGAAACAATATGGCTTCTCTAATTTAGTGTCAGAGATAAATTAATATTCTATTTTTAAATATGGCTTCTCTGGTCTTTAGTGTCAGAGATAAATTAATATTGTTTTGAAACCTTAATAGTGTAACTAGGAACACCTTAGATTTTTTCAGAAATTCAAACGAGTTACAAGACAGTTTGAATATGTTTAACGCGGGAAATGGTTTCATGGGAATTTCAAATGTGACAGCGCAGGGGACGCAAAAACAAAGGAACACGCAGGAATGACTTTTATGAGGTTATTTGGGCGAAAACAAATTAATCAAAATTTTAGGGATTATTTGGGCGAAAAAAGTTTGAGGAATTTTAGAGGATGATTTGGGGTGAAACTCTGTGGTCGTTATGATTCACAAGTTTCCATTTGACCAGTGTTGTAAGGTCCCCTACCCCAAACCCCCCCATGGGCCCCATCTACACAACTTTTTGCCCTCCCCCCCTCAATTTTTTTTAAATATTTTTTTTGCTTGAGAAACAGAAGGGCCCACCCTCCCCCCAATGTTTTAGCATAAAGAGCGAGGCGTTGAGGAGGGGACAGCCCCTTTTCATACATACGAAATAATTTCTGTTCATTCATACAAACCAACAAAGACAAACATTTGGACTTGCAAACACAAACCCAGACATACTAACAAATAGATTCAGACATATAAATAGAGAAAAAACAGGCACTTTAGACATACAAACCAACAAAGATAAACACTTGGACTTGCAAACACCAACTCAGAGACATACAAACAAATCGATTCAGTCACACAAACAGAAAAAGACAGGCATTTTAGACATTCAAAGCAAAAAAAAACACTTGGACTTGCAAACACCAGCCCAGACATACATACAAAAAAATAGATTCAGACATACAAACAGAGAAAGACAGGCACTTTAGAAATACAAACCAACAAAGACAAACACTTGGACTTGCAAACCCATAGAAATTCAGACAAAACAAACAGAGAAACACAGGCCCTTTAGACATACAAACCAACAAAGACAAACACTTGGACTTGCAAACACCAACCCAGACATAAAACAAATAGCTTCAGACATATAAATAGAGAAAGACAGGCACTTTAGACACACAAAGCCAACAAAGACAAACACTTGGAATTGCAAACACCAACCCAGACATAAAAACAAATAGATTCAGACATACAAACAGAGAAAGACAGGTACTTTAGACATACAAACCAACAAAGACAAATACTTGGACTTGCAAACACCAGCCCAGACACACAAACAAATAGATCCAGACATACAAACAGAGAAAGACAGGCAATTTAGACATACAAACAACAAAGGCAAACACTTGAAACTTGCAAACACCTGCCCAGACATATAAAACAAATAGATTCAGACATACAAACAGAGAAATACAGGCAATTAAGTCATACAAACCAACAAAGAAAACATTTGGACTTGCAAACACCAAAACCCAGATATACAAAACAAATAGATTCAGACATAAAAATAGATAAAAACAGGCACTTTAGACATACAAACCAACAAAGACAAATACTTGGACTTGCAAAACACAACCCCGACATACAAACAAATCGATTCAGTCACACAAACAGAAAGACAGGCATTTTAGACATACAAAGCAAAAAAAAAACACTTGGACTTGCAAACACCAGCCAAACACCAGAAAGACAGGCACAGTAGACATACAAACTAACAAAGGGACAAACACTTGGACTTACAAACACAACCCAGACATACAAACAAATAGATTCAGACATTCAACAGAGAAAGACAGGCACTTTAGACATACAAACCAACAAAGACAAACACTTGGACTTGCAAATACCTGACCAGACATATAAACAAATAGATTTCAGACATACAAACAGAGAAAGACAGGCACTTTAGACATACAAACAAACAAAGACAAAACATTTGGACTTGCAAATATACCAACCCAGATATACACACAAATATGTACCATTGAAGTTTGATTGGTGGTAATGGGAAGATTCGCTACTGTGTGGTCAAGGTGATAGAGATTTCTCCTATAGCGCCACTTATAGCGCTGGAGATTGTGTCAACTAGGCTAACGACGCTCTCAGTTAATGAGAGAAAATTGAATATGTAGACATACGAGTGTGGCTTCTTCTTTCTTGAGCTATCTGGAGATCAGATTCCTTTGGGAGCATTTACCATGGAGACTGGCGAACTAGTTTTTACCTATTATCGGACTAGACTCAGACATACAAGAGAAACAAACACATATTAAAAGACAATAGATTTATTGAACTTACATGCTTAGTTGTACAGCAACGGGTCACTTCAAAAAGACAAATAAATGGTGACCGAGGATTATTTGCGGTACTAATCGTTCTTAAGTCTGAATACATATTGAAATTAAAAAACACATTTACCCCCACTCCCAAAACGCAGGTTCTTTCGTCCTGCGCTCTAGGGGACTGCCTGCCATTGGCTCAAGCGACCCAAGGACGCAAATCTTCGTCCAATAATCTCTTTAAGATTTTTCAGATGATTCAGGAGTTCACACAGTTTTTTGCCATTTAAACTTCCTTAGAAATATCGTGCTTAGCATTTTGTTTTTGCTACTAATTATCTTAGCGAAATTCGAACGACTAGCGCCGTTGTATGACTGAAGCTAGAAATGCAATTTCTCTTTTGCTGATTATGAATTTAGACTCCTGGAAGCGGTATTTGAACTCAATTAGGGAACGTTTAATTTCTGCCCGAATCATCTTTAGAAGGAAAGAATCTTATATTTTAAATATATGGTATTCTACTGCTGGTGCACATGGCGTCACGTTGGCATTTGTACCATTGAAGTTTTGTTTGTAGTAATAGAAAAGATTTGCTCGTGGCGATAGAGATTTCTCCTATAGCGCCACTTATAGCGATGGAGATTGTGTCAACTAGGCTAGCACCGCTCTCAAGTAATGAGAGAAAATTGAATATGTAGACATACAAATGTGGCTTCTTCTTTCTTGAGCTATCTGGAGATCAGATTCCTTTGGGAGCATTTACCATGGAGACTGGCGAACTAGTTACCTATTATCGGACTAGACTCAGACATATAAGAGAAACAAACACATATTAAAAGACAATAGATTTATTGAACTTACATGCTTAGTTGTACAGCAACGGGTCACTTCAATGACAATAAAATGGTGTCCGAGATTATTTGCGGTACCAATCGCTTGGAGCCTGAATACATATTGAAATTAAAAAACACATTTACCCCCACTCCCAAACGCAGTTCTTTCGTCCTGCGCTCTAGGGACTGCCTGCCATTGGCTCAAGCGACCCAAGGACGCAAATCTTCGTCCAATAATCTCTTTAAGATTTTTCAGATGATTCAGGAGTTCACACAGTTTTTTGCCATTTAAACTTCCTTAGAAATATCGTGCTTAGCATTTTGTTTTTGCTACTAATTATCTTAGCGAAATTCGAACGACTAGCGCCGTTGTCTGACTGAAGCTAGAAATGCAATTTCTCTTTTTGCTGATTATGAATTTAGACTCCTGGAAGCGGTATTTGAAACTCAATTAGGGAACGTTTAATTTCTGCCCGAATCATCTTAGAAGGAAAGAATCTTATATTTTAAATATATGGTATTCTACTGCTGGTGCACATCACCCTTCCCATCAAATAATGACGTCCCGTCATTAGTAACTGCTCATTAGGAGTGCTTAAAATTTTTCAATTATTTTTCTTATTTTATTCTACATCCCTATCTAAAATTCATCTACCGGATTAAGATTATTATTTCGGTTCTAGGTTAGCTACTATATTAAGGATTTTTTTTTTCTATATCTAGCACTGATTACCTTTACATTTCCAACAAAGTTGGGGCTATTCTACTTTTACATTAGTTCTCTTTTTTTTTTTTGATTTTGCTGTCTATATGACGTACTACATACTATCTACACAACGTTAAATGAATAACATAATAATATTACACCTAATTCTACTTGTGGCACATACATAAATGATTTATAACGTACAATATTTGGTTCAACATATTCACAGATGACATTAAAACACTTTCACTATTTAGATTTTTGCATTGTCAAAGCTGTTAGGAAGTAACACATGTAGCTTCACATCTATTCATCACCTTTCGTGTCCTTAGTGTACTACACCCTTCTGTTGTAAATTACTGTCCTTCACTCCTTTTGTCGTGGCAAAATTTTCGAAGCACGTACGTTATGGTTTCTTCATGGAACAGTTCGAGTCTAGTTGTCTTTACACGGTATGTTTTCCCTAATAGTCAACTGGGAAATGACCGTTAAATATCGTTCTAATAGTCAACTGGGAAATGATTCTTCCCACTAAAGGTGTTGGTGTTTTTCTTCTTAGCATATCATTTTTAGGATTTTTGAGGCACATAGAGAATGTATTCTCCAGTAAAATTGTTCATTTGTGCCTTTTGAAACGGGTTGCCGTCATATTATAGTGACTCTCTTAATATATTGTCTTTAAATTCAACTTCGAACCTCTTCAACTATCATCTAACTTCAAATATCGTTAAATATCGTTTATCTTGTACTGCTCGATGGTGTTCTCAGAGTTAAAACTTCAAATTTTCTTTAATTTTGTCTTCAAATATCCTCAAATGTCTTTAAGTGTCATTTAACTTCAAATATCGTCTATCGTGTGCTGATTGATGGAGTTCTCAGAATTAAACTTCAAATTGTCTTTAATTTCATCTTTATCTTCAAATGTCTTTAAGTATCTTTTAACTTCGAATATCGTTTATCATGTGCTGATTGATGGAGTTCTCAGAATTAAACTTCAAATTGTCTTTTAATTTCATCTTCAAATATCTTCAAATGTCTTTAAGTATCTTTTAACTTCAAATATCGAATATCGATTTATCATGTGCTGATTGATGGAGTTCTCAGAATTAAACTTCAAATTGTCTTTAATTTCATCTTCAAATATCTTCAAATGTCTTTAAGTATCATTTAACTTTAAATATTGTTTAATATCGTTTAGCTTCAAGTATCATCACTATACTGTCAAATTATTATGGGGGTCCATAGTGAGTATCAACAGCGATATCTACGTATTTATATCTTGTCCTAGCCGATGGGTTTCTCAGCGTTTATGCGATTATATAGTTCGTTAAAGCACTTGATACTGAGGTTCAAATATAGTGTTACCTGATACATAATATGGTTCATAGTCGAAGAAACGACGATCGAAGGTAACTGTTGTTTTCGTAGACGAAGCTGGGATGAAGTTGCCTGGAGTCATGGTGAGTACTCTTCGTTGGTTGAGATATGATGAAAATAGATGTTACTGGGTCGTATCTGTACTGGGGGCAGCTTATTGTAATACTCGATGACCAAAGTGTCCATTTACCTTCCTGTAATAAAAACAACGCGGCAGAATCACATGTTCTTTTAAGTAAATACACATACAATAATTCACGCATTAATTGGGTTATAATTTCTTAGCTATGAGACAGAATTAAATAAATACACTAATATTGGTACTCACATTGAAAATCTAAAACAGAAATTTCTTCAAATTGTGTTTGATAACGAAAATATCGATATTAAATAAACATAATTTACCCTACATTATTAAGTTTGAGGTCTGTTTTTACAATATTTTTTCATGCCTGCATTGTTCACGCAAGTCCGCGCTGTATAAGAAACGCATGTTGCAGCGTCATAACCACACGGTTTTACGCAAACGATACTACAATGAGGGAACAAGACATAACAAGGACTAGTGGAGACCTCTATACCCACTAGTTTTCTGATGTCTTCTCCCTATTTCTTGGCTTAGACGTTCTCATGGGGCTCCGGGTTTAACGGCTGAAATGCCGAGGTTCTTAGTCTCAGGATTTTTCCGTAATTGCAAGTCAACATTGGTGCCTCGTATTCGCCTTCGAATAAGGTCATTAGATGCAGGATTTCCAAGCTTGCCCGCGTAGATTCCAGTTGATGCTTGGCAAAAGAATATAAGCATAATGAAGAACTGACATCAATATCTTTTTAGAAGGCTATTGTTTGAGCAAATCCTTCAGCACTAAATAAATAAATATTATATTAAAGTCTTATTAGAATCCGTTTAAGCGAGAAACACCTTCACATTAATAGGGAATTCCTTGTGGGTTTTACTTAGTCGCCATTGGACATACACAGGGTTTCAATCCATATATCTTAACTGATTAAATGGTTTTAAAATTTTACATATTATTATTGAGATATAATTTCACATCCGCCGTGAAATTCTACATATAAACGTACCATAGGTTGTTTGGTTATAGTTACCAATAGTTGGCTATTGGTACATATATTACTCGAGTAAGAAAATACATTTCTCGAGTAAGAAGATAACGATGAATAAGCAAACTTGCGGCGCTATTTACACTGGTAGGCCTAAAATAATTATAATCTGCACTAGATAAAATATTTCATATAATTAGACGCTTCTGTACTGATAATTTCTTTTTTTTTTTTTGATAATATCCATCTTGGTTAGGACATGGGTCGATTTTTCATAGAAAATCTGAGGGGACCTGAGTCAGTATAGGTAAGATATAACGTGACTGACTTGCGAAAATATGTTCACAAAAATTAGAGCACAAGATATGTCGTAGATAAACCAATGAAATTAAAGACATTTTTGTCACAGAACTATAGAACAGTGATCTCTCTGTTATTGTATACGTCATAGATATAAACTAATGAATTAAATTTTTTTTTTTTCGCCAAGGAGCTAAAGACATTAATGTCTCTGTTTCTCTTTGGAAGTAATGTTTAACACAGAGCTGTAGGACAGCATACGTCATTGATATAATATAATGAAATTAAAAAGCTTTTCTCTCTTTTTTTTTTTTTTTTTTTTGCCTCGGAGCTATAAGAAAGTAAACTCTCTGTTTCTCTTTCAAAGCATTCAGATCCAAAAACGAAAAAAACTTAGCTCACTGAAGTTTCTATTCAACCTTTAAGTATTGCTTTGACTGGCCCTGATTGGCATAAGAATACTAATTTCTTACACTTGAAGGACTGAGAAATATTCCTTCCTACGATCGTTTAACACAAAAAAATTACAAAAAACAATCATGGGCCTTGAGTTCCTCCCCAGGCTTCCCACAAGACGTGGTCCAACGCGAGTTGTCGTTTTCAGTAGACCACTAGCTTCCTACCTTTGGTTATTTTCTGTGATCGTCAACGTTTTGAAAAGGGCATTAACACTAACAATTTTATTTTTTTTTTCAAAACTTAATCAAATTGACTTGGTTAACTTTACTTGCACACTGTTGAATTTATTATGGTGTTAAATTCATTATCTTTGAATTTGTCTTTACATTAATTAGGGATATTTCCATCTGTCAGGTTTTTTAACAGTTCTACTGACTGTGTCGTTATTTTCTCCTCTGTTTCTTGCGGTTTTTTCTTTTCGGTTTGTCTAGCGAAATAAGGTCAAACTTTTTGTATTGTTTTTTCAAAAATTCTTGCCCTTTTAATTTCGTTTGTTTCCCGTGTGCGGCTGCTGAGGTCGGCCTTGATTTCCCTATTTCTTTAGCTACTATTTGGCCTGATTCACCATCAGACTCTTCGGAACTAGTTTCTGACGAATCCGGATTGGAACTTTTAGAGGTGGCACTTTTTGTGGTATCACCTGCCATTCCTTCGTAAATTTCTACTCCCCTGGAAGTAGAAGGTTTATTCCCCAAGTCCTCGCCTTGAGTTCTCAACTCGGGGGATTTGAAAGATTCTTGAGAGCTTTGGGAGGAATCAATAGTTTTTGCGGGGTTCCTCCATTGTTTGAAGGCCATGTCTTCAGGGGGATGGGGCATTCTTTGCAATAGGGATTCCCTCCGTGAAGTCCACGTCCAGTCGTGTTTAGGTTTGACCTTGGACACAGTTATATCATGATATTGACCTTGCTGGTCATCCTTTGGAGTTTTATTCCCGGGCAATGTACTTTGACTCGTTTTTATGGGAAAATTTATTAAATCCATAGCTTCTCGCAGGTTTGTTTTAGTTAAATCTTTGGGAGGAGTTTTCTTTACAGTAATACCGGGGGTTTCTACAGCTCTGTTTAATTCTTCTTGTAAAGACAGGGGCCTTTCTATTGGTGTAGCAGGGGAAACCATATCGTCTGGAAATCTTTTGGGGGGACATGGTGTCGAAATTCTATCGGGGAAGAATTGGGTTTTGGAGATATTGTATAATCTAAATCTCCCGCGCTCGCCGATGAATAACTTTTGGAGTTTTTGGCGTTCTTATTCTTACTGGTATTAGGGATTTTTTCTCTGGAACAACTAGATTTTCCATAGCCAAAAATTCTTCGAAGTTTTGTTCATCACTTTCATTTTCAAAATAATCTTGTTTAAAATTGAAAGGTTTTAGCTCTGCCAATCTTGACCTAGGGGGCTCATTTTCCGAATCTGACGAATCAGTAGAGGAGGGCTGTGATACCCATCTCTCTGGAAATTTGGCTGTTTTTATTCGGCTAACATGCGCCTTGTAAGTTTTTCCACTATCGGGGTTCTCCATTTTAAAGGTATATTCATTATCGTACTTTTTGACTATTCTGTACGGCCCAGAATATTTGTTGGAAAGTTTTTTTCCTTCCGTTTTTGCCTCGTTCCTTAGGTAAACGAAGTCTCCTACTTTGAAATCTATATTCCCCTTAACTTTGGGTTGTTTCTTAGTTCTGGTTTATTTACATTTTTCCAACTCTTGCCTAACTATTTTATAAGTTTTCCTCATCCTATTTATGAATTCTTGTTTATAATCTTCTGAGTCGTTATAATACTGCCGAGATTCAATAATCTCATCATATGGGATTCTAAAATCTCGACCAAAAAGTAAATAAAATGGATTGTCTTGGTTGCTTCGGAATAAGCAGTGTTGATTACGTTAGTTAAATAAGGTAAGAATTTATCCCAGTCGCTCCTATTGTCTCTTCGTATAAATACTTAGAACGTTCGAAAATATTTTATGTCTGTTTTCTATTTTGCCATTAGCTTGTGGATGGTACGGCGCTGTCACCATTTTCTCTATATTAAGGAAACTCATTAAATCTTTTGTTACTTTTGCAACAAAATTGCTCCCGTTGTCGCTCAAAATTTTATTAGGAATGCCAAATTGTAAAAATAATTTTGCTAATGCCTTACTTGTGGCATAAGCACCTTGATTTTTTAATGCTTTTGCAAAAGTAAATCCGGAAAAAATGATCTACAACCGAAAGAATACAAGTATGGCCTCTGCTAGAAACAGGTAAGCCTCCACTTGTCCCGTATAGGTCAAATGAGACAATATCGAAGGGGTACTTTGCTACTGGGACCCTTCCCATTGGAGGATTTGGATAAGCTGGGGGGATTTTCTCAAATTACATGCTTCGCATGTACTTACAAATTCTTTAAGTTTTGTCAGTGCCGATTGTACGTAAAAGTATTGTTTTAACTTATGGAACGTTTTCATAACTCCTAAATGTCCACCTGTGTCCGAATGAAAATATTCAAATGCAGGCCCTATCAAGTTTTGTGGTAATACAGGTATTATCGAGGTTTGGTTTCTATTTGTCTCAGCAGTCACAATCCTACACAGTATTTCTTCATCAAGGTCGTAGTAAAAATTATCTATCTCTTTTCTAAGAGTTTTGAATTTATCCGGTAACGCCTCATCATTCACAAAATAATCAATTAGTGCTACACACATTTCGTCCTTTTTTGCTTTCTTTTTATATTTTCCAAAGACAAGGGACAATAGTTAATCTTATTTTCTTTTACTGCGTCTTTGACTTTGTTTTCTTACATCCATGTTTGCTTTTAGCATTAATAGCATTAACTTCATTTTCTTCAGTTTCCGACGGATCATTTTCTGGATATCTACTCAAAAAGTCGCAAGCTGCGTTTTGTTTTCCCTTTAAATGTTCAAATTCATAATCTAGGTCTTGGATTTTCATGATCCATCTAGCTAGAATGCCCGTGGGGTTTTTAAATGTGTGCAGGTACTGCAAGCTTTTATGGTCTGATCGTAATATAAATTTTCTACCAATTAAATAATGTCTAAATTTGTCCAAGTGGTAGATAATAGATAGTAATTCTAAGTTTGTGGCGGAATAACTACTTTCGCCCTTTGATAAAGTTTTACTTGAATAGCATATAACTTTTTCTATTTGTTTAGGTGTTCCTGTAGAGGGTTAGGGTTTTCTACTGGGATTGTTTGCGAAAGGATAGCGCCTATGCCCTTTGAGCTAGCATCAGTGGTAACGATGAATTTTCCGTTTTCGAAATCAGGGAGTGATAAAATTGGTTCAGAAGTGAGTGCCTTTTGAGTTGGTCTAGGGAAGTTTGAGCTTCCTGGGACCAGGTAACATTATGGGAGTTTCCTTTGGTTAATTCCGTGAGGGGTTTCGCAATTTGGGCATAATTGCGTACAAATTTTCTAAAGTAGCCAGTAAGTCCTAAAATTCCCCTTAATTCTTTCATAGTTCTGGGGGGCTTGAGGTTTTCAACACATCTTATTTTATCAGGGTCTGGGGATATCTCTCCCTGGGTCACTACTACTCCTAAAAATTTAATTTTGGATTGAAATAAATTTACTTTCTCAGGCCGGCATTTTAAATTGCCTTGCCTGAACTTCTCGAACACCTTAGCTAAAGTTGCCAAGTGTTGCTCAGTGTTTTCCCCCACGCATATAATATCATCGACAAAATGAATTATATTCTCTTTAATCCTCTTAACAGGTGCAATAGGGGTCTACATAACGCGCTTGAACTTGTTTTAAGCCCAAATGGTACTCTCAAGTATTCATAAGATCCATATTCGGATGCTGAAAATGCAGTTTATGGACATCCTTTTCGGCTATTTTCACTTGGTGGTAGCCTTGGGTAAGGTCCAAAGAAGTAAAAATTTTGTTTTTGCTTGAAATTGAGTCAAGAATTTCGTCTATTCTTGGTAGAGGAAATTTATCGCTAACTACTTGTTTGTTGAGAGCCCTATAATCTACAACGAGCCTAAAATCTCCATTCTTTTTGGTACTAGGATCACTGGTGCGCTATACGGGCTTATACTTGGGCGTATAATCTCGTTCCTTTCTAATTCATGGATTTTATTTTTTAACCACTCTTTGTGCTTATATGGCACACGATATGGCTGTTTTGCTACGGGATTACCAGTCGTTAAAATTGAATGCTGATAAAATGGGATCAGACCGATATCATCATTCTCAGATGCAGAAAATACATCCTTAAAATTCCATAATAATTCGCATAACTTTTTCTTAAGTTCCATATCCGTAATATGATCCATTTTAAATTTGTTTAAAAATTGCGATTTAGTCAAAGGATATTCGTTATTTGAAGTTTTAATACCGTTAACTAGGTTTCTTTTTGAATTTTCCCATGTATTTAAATCATTTTCCGTTAAAACCTCGATTTGGACTAAACAAGTCCCCTTTTTAATTGTAATTGTATCGTTTTCATGGTTATTGGTTACCCAAATAAAACCTTCCCCTTGGTCATAAGATATAATCTGTTCCTCGCATGACAGATTTTCGGGTATTTCAGACGGACGGTGTCGCAAACCATATTTCTGATTTGCTAATTATTGGCTCGATCATTTGTGATATTTGAATTTTTTGCATCGTTTTGGGAGGGACTTTTTTTCCTTATCGCAAATCCGTAATATTTCTCTTCATTTTCATTGTTTATTAGATTCATACTGGCGCTATGCTGCGCCATTGCGGCATCTTGTGGCGTCACGTGGGGTTTTACTATGTTTTTCCACAATTCCACTATTTTTCTTAATTTCATTTGATCTGTACTGTCGCATATCTCCTATTTTTACTTTCGCAGATTCAATGCTGTTATTATTTAAATTTACTTCATTTCTGCGATATCTTTCAGGATAATTGAATAAATTTCCAATTATGCCCTGTCTTTGCGAGACATGAGGTTCAAAATACTTCGACATTATACCATTAGAAATTTTGTTTACTGTTATGTTATCTTCGTAACCTCTGTTACGATTTCTTAAGGTAGAAACTTTTTCCTCCACCTTAGCTGGGTAGACCAACCTCTCGTTGGCTACGTCTAATAGTATTCTATTAGACCTTAGAAAATTTGCCCCTATAATAGCATCATATGGGAGATTATCGCATATAATAAAATTTGTCATGAAGGTTCTGTTGTCTCTTTTTACGTTTAGGCAAATTGACCCTTTTGCATTTAATTTATGGCCTGTAACACTTGTTAAATTGGGATTATTAGGGTTCTTTTGTCGCCTAATGTGCAGAGGCAACATGTTAAATACGCAAGAGTTTATGATATTTACAGTAGCTCCACTGTCAACTAAGGCCGTAAAGTAAACGTTTTCTACACAAAAATCATTAAATATAGGTAACTTGTTAATAATATCACTACAAGAAGGCACTAGTATTGTTTTGGACCTATTAAATATCCCTGGCACCCTCGGGGTCCAACTTATGTTTCTGAGGGGCCTGAAGCGTTTCCCTGAGAATTTATTTCATTTGTCGGTACCTGTAATAGATATTCAGACGTATTAGGTTCCGTAGGCATATTTAAATGATTTACGTCTGCCTGTCTTTGCCATGTATTATTATGGTAGCGTGGATGTCTCGTGTCAGTGCCATTTGCTGGCGTTGACTGCCAGTGCCGTTGGCTTGTAAAATTTTCATTTCTCATCGGCAAATTTTCATGATTTCTATATTGCATTCTCGCATTATATTGACCTTGGCGAGTATTTGGGTTTTCAAACCGGTAATTAATTTGCCTGTTGGGGAAAGGGCTATACAAATTTGGTTGGTACGCATTATAAGGTACTGATTGGCGCAATCCCCCCTGGCTATAGCCTATTGCACGACCGGTGCTAAAATTTGTTCTTCTGAACAAATGGTTACCGTAATTTTGCGTATTACCGACAGCATTTCTTGGTATGGGATTGGTGACGTAGTGGCACTCTCTTGCTATGTGGCCAACACGATTGCAGTTATAGCACCTTATTATTGTAGGGTTAATGGGCTGAAAACGTACTGTTTTCTGCCTAGCGGGTTCTGGCGTTTTGTTTCTTTGTGCTACTGGGGAGTTATCCCTTGAAAAGAAATTGGGGGATGCTTGATCGCCCTTGAAGATTGGGTTCGCGTTTGAGTCGCCTAAGCTATTTATTTTTGCATTACTATGATTAGCAACCATTTTATCAACTTCGATTAATCGTTCTACCTCTTGGACTGCAAGATCCAACGTCTGAATATTCTTGGATATTACTACTCTATATAGTTTCGGGGGTAGCCCTTGCAAAAAGGTATTTAGTATGACTTTTTCATACAGTTGCCCCGAACCACTTCCGTATTTTGCTTCTACAGAAATGCGTATATTATCCAGATATTCCCTTATATTTTGTGAAAAATCAAAGTTCACTACTCCATGTTTTAATTTATTTATTGAACTGGTTTCTATAAATCTCTCTTTGAATGCTTTTAACAAGTCATCAACCGTATTTATTGGCAAGTTGGCGTTATTTCCTATGGTATGTTCGACCTGTTTTAGAAAGGTTAAGGCCTGGCCTCTTAATCGTAGAAGCAGCATGTCTTTTAATGCTCCAACGTCTGTTTTTGTTAATTGTACAAACTGGGTCAATTGGATATTAAATTCGTCAATATCTGATTGACCATTGTATTCCGGGATAGATTTTGCAATCTCTATATTTTTGGCGACTAACTTTTGCACTATTAATAACTCACTGATTTCTTCCATCTTTTTTTTTTTTGCGTTTATATCAACTTAAAATTTTACTTAACCTATTTTGGGGGACTCTATTATCTCCTATGAGATATTCTAAAGGGTTTCCCTGTAGTAGCTTAGCGGCAATAGGCCTAATCAATTTTCTTATATGTCTGTATCTTTCCAAAAAATTAAATTTGAATTACAAAGTTTAAATAGCCTAACTAGTTCGCAGTTTTCCTCCAATTTCCGACACGCGCCATTTGTACCATTGAAGTTTTGTTTGTAGTAATAGAAAAGATTTGCTCGTGGCGATAGAGATTTCTCCTATAGCGCCACTTATAGCGATGGAGATTGTGTCAACTAGGCTAGCACCGCTCTCAAGTAATGAGAGAAAATTGAATATGTAGACATACAAATGTGGCTTCTTCTTTCTTGAGCTATCTGGAGATCAGATTCCTTTGGGAGCATTTACCATGGAGACTGGCGAACTAGTTACCTATTATCGGACTAGACTCAGACATATAAGAGAAACAAACACATATAAAAGACAATAGATTTATTGAACTTACATGCTTAGTTGTACAGCAACGGGTCACTTCAATGACAAATAAAATGGTGTCCGAGATTATTTGCGGTACCAATCGCTTGGAGCCTGAATACATATTGAAATTAAAAAAAACACATTTACCCCCACTCCCAAACGCAGTTCTTTCGTCCTGCGCTCTAGGGACTGCCTGCCATTGGCTCAAGCGACCCAAGGACGCAAATCTTCGTCCAATAATCTCTTTAAGATTTTTCAGATGATTCAGGAGTTCACACAGTTTTTTGCCATTTAAACTTCCTTAGAAATATCGTGCTTAGCATTTTGTTTTTGCTACTAATTATCTTAGCGAAATTCGAACGACTAGCGCGCCGTTGTCTGACTGAAGCTAGGAAATGCAATTTCTCTTTTTGCTGATTATGAATTTAGACTCCTGGAAGCGGTATTTGAACTCAATTAGGGAACGTTTAATTTCTGCCCGAATCATCTTTAGAAGGAAAGAATCTTATATTTTAAATATATGGTATTCTACTGCTGGTGCAAATAGATTCAGACATATAAATAGAGAAAAACAGGCACTTTTAGACATACAAACCAACAAAGACAAACACTTGGACTTGCAAACACCATAGATTCAGACATAGAAACAGCGAAAGACAGGCCCTTTAGACATACAAACCAACAAAGACAAACACTTGGACTTGCAAACATCAACCCAGACATAAAAAACAAATAGCTTCAGACATATAAATAGAGAAAGACAGGCACTTTAGACACACAAACCAACAAAGACAAACAATTGGGCTTGCAAACATCAACCCGGACATAAAAAAAAATAGATTCAGACATACAAACAGAGAAAGGCAGGTACTTAAAACATACAAACCAACAAAGACAAACACTTGGACTTGCAAACACCAGCCCCAGACATACAAACAAATAGATCCAGACATACAAACAGAGAAAGACAGGCACTTTAGACATACAAACCAACAAAGACAAACACTTGGACTTGCAAACACCAACCCATACATACAAACAAATAGATTCAGACATACAACAGAGAAAGAAAGGCACTTTAGACATACAAACTAACAAATACAAAACACTTGGACTTGCAAACACCAACCCAGACATACAAACAAATCAATTCAGTCACACAAACGGAAAAAGACAGGCACTTTAGACATACAAAGCAAAAAAAAAAACACTTGGACTTGCAAACACCAGCCAAACACCAGAAAGACAGGCACTTTAGACATACAAACTAACAAAGACAAAACACTTGGACTTGCAAACACCAACCCAGACATACAAACAAATAGATTCAGACATACAAACAGAGAAAGACAGGCACTTTAGACATACAAACCAACAAAGACAAACACTTGGACTTGCAAACGCCTGCCCAGACATATAAACAAATAGATTTAGACATACAAACAGAGAAAGACAGGCACTTTAGACATACAAAACGAACAAAGACAAAACATTTGGACTTGCAAACACCAACCCAGATATACAAACAAATAGATTCAGACATATAAATAGAGAAAAACAGGCACTTTAGACATACAAACCAACAAAGACAACACTTGGAATTGCAAACACCAACGCAGACATGAAAACAATAGCTTCAGACATATAAATAGAGAAAGACAGGCTCTTTAGATATACAAACCAACAAAGACAAAACACTTGGACTTGCAAACACCAACGCAGGACATAAAAACAAATAGCTTCAGACATATAAATAGAGAAAGACAGGCACTTTAGACATACAAACCAACAAAGACAAACACTTGGACTTGCAAACACCAACCCAGACATACAAACAAATAGATTCAGACATACAAACAGAGAAACACAGGCACTTTAGACATACAAACCAACAAAGACAAACACTTGGACTTGCAAACACCTGCCCAGACATATAAACAAATAGATTCAGGACATACAAATAGAGAAAAACAGGCACTTTAGACATACAAACCAACAAAGACAAACACTTGGACTTGCAAAACACCATAGATTCAGACATAGAAACAGCGAAAGACAGGCCCTTTTGAGATATAAAACCAACAAAGACAAACACTTGGACTTGCAAACATCAACCCAGACCTAAAAACAAATAGCTTCAGACATATAAATAGAGAAAGACAGGCACTTTAGACATACAAACCAACTAAGACAAACACTTGGACTTGCAAACATCAACCCAGACATAAAAACAAATAGCTTCAGACATATAAACAGAGAAAGACAGGTTACTTTAGACATACAAACCAACAAAGACAAACACTTGGACTTGCAAACACCAGCCCAGACATACAAACAAATAGATCCAGACATACAAAAAGAGAAAGACATGGCACTTTTAAACATACAAACAACAAAGACAAACACTTTGGACTTGCAAACACCAACCCAGACATACAAACAAATAGATTCAGAGATACAACAAAGAAAGACAGGCACTTTAGGCATACAAACTAACAAATACAAACACTTGGACTTGCAAACACCGACCCAGACATACAAAAAAATCGATTCAGTCACACAAGAAGAAAAAAGACAGGCACTTTAGACATACAAACTAACAAAGACAAACACTTGAACTTGCAAACACCAACCCAGACATACAAACAAATAGATTCAGAAATACAAACAGAGAAAGACAGGCACTTTAGACATACAACCAACAAAGACAAACACTTGGACTTGCAAACACCTGCCCAGACATATAACACAAATAGATTTAGACATACAAACAGAGAAAGACAGGCACTTTAGACATACAAACCAACAAAGACAAACATTTGGATTACAAACACCAACCCAGATATACAAAAAAATAGATTCAGACATATAAATAGAGAAAAACAGGCACTTTAGATATACAAACCAACAAAGACAAACACTTGGACTTGCAAACACCATAGATTCAGACATAGAAACAGAGAAAGACAGGCCCTTTAGACATACAAACCAACAAAGACAAACACTTGGACTTGCAAACAACAACCCAGACATAAAAACAAATAGCTTCAGACATATAAATAGAGAAAGACAGGCACTTTAGACACACAAACCATCAAAGACAAACAATTGGACATGCAAACACCAACCCAGACATAAAAACAAATAGATCAGAACATACAAACAGAGAAAGACAGGTACTTTAGACATACAAACCAACAAAGACAAACACTTGGACTTGCAAACACCAGCCCAGACATACAAACAAATAGATCCAGACATACAAACAGAGATAGATAGGCACTTTAGACATACAAACCAACAAAGACAAACACTTGGACTTGCAAACACTAACCCAGACATACAAACAAATAGATTCAGACATACAAACAGAGAAAGACAGGCACTTCAGACATACAAACCAACAAAGACAAACACTTGGACTTGCAAACACCAACCCAGACATAGTAACAAATAGATTCAGACATACAAACAGAGAAAGACAGGCACTTTAGACATACAAACCAACAAAGACAAACACTGGGACATACAAACAAATAGACTCAGACAAACAAAAAGAGAAAGATAGGAACTTTAGATATAAAAACCAACAAAGACAAGCACTTGGACTAGCAACCACCAACCCAGACATACAAAACAAATAGATTCAGACATACAAACAGAGAAAGACAGGCACTTAAGACTTACAAACCAACAAAGACAAACACTTGGACTTGCAAACACCAACCCAGACATACAAACAAATAGATTCAGACATACAAACAGAGAAAGACAGGCACTTTAGACATACAACCAACAAAGACAAACACTTGGACTTGCAAACACCAACCCAGACATACAAAAAAATAGATTCAGACATATAAATAGAGAAAGACAGGCACTATAGACATACAAACAAACAAAGCCAAACACTTGGACTTGCAAACACCAACCCAGACATACAAACAAATCGATTCGGACACACAAACAGAGAAAAACAGGCACTTTAGACATACAAACAAACAACGCAAAAAAACACTTGGACTTGCAAAACACCAGCCCAGACATACAAACAAATAGATTCAGACAAACAAACAGTGAAAGACAGGCACTTTAGACATACAAACCAACAAAGAAAAACACTTGGACTTGCAAACACCATAGATTCAGACATAAAAACAGAGAAAGACAGGCCCTTTTAGAAATACAAACCAACAAAGACACACACTTGGACTTGCAAACACCAACCCAGACATAAAAAAACAAATAGCTTCAGACATATAAATAGAGAAAGACAGGCACTTTAGACACACAAACCAACAAAGACAAACACTTAGACTTGCAAACACCAACCCAGACATACAAACAAATAGATTCAGACATACAAACAGAGAAAGACAGGCACTTTAGACATACAAACCAACAAAGACAAACACTTGGACTTGCAAAACACCAGGCCAGACATACAAACAAATAGATCCAGAAATAGAAACAGAGAAAGACAGGCACTTTAGACATACAAACCAGCAAAGACAAACACTTGGACTTGCAAACACCAACCCAGACATACAAACAAATAGATTCAGACATACAAACAGAGAAAGACAGGCAACTTTAGACATACAAACTAACAAAGACAAACACTTGGACTTGCAAACACCAACCCAGGCATACAAACAAATAGATTCAGACATACAAACAAAAAAAGACAGGCACTTTAGACATAAAAACCAACAAAGGCAAACACATGGACTTGCAAACACCTGCCCAGGAATATAAAACAAATAGATTCAGACATACAAACAGAGAAAGACAGGCACTTTAGAAGTACAAACCAACAAAGACAAACACTTGGACTTGCAAACACCAACCAACACATACAAACAAATAGATTCAGACATAGAAACAGAGAAAGACAGTCACTTTAGACATACAAAACGAACAAAGACAAACACTTGGACTTGCATACACCAACCCACACATACAAAACAAATAGATTCAGACATACAAACAGAGAAAAACAGGTACTTTAGATATAAAAAGCCAACAAAGACAAGCACTTGGACTTGCAAACACCAACCCACACATACAAACAAATAGATTCAGACATACAAACTGAGAAAGACAGGTACTTTAGACATACAAACAAACAAAGACAAACACTTGGACTTGCAAACACCAACCCAGACATACAAACAAATAGATTCAGACATACAAACAGAGAAAGACAGGCACTTTAGACATACAAACCAACAAAGACAAACACTTGGACTTGCAAACACCAGCCCAGACATACAAACAAATAGATCCAGAAATAGAAACAGAGAAAGACAGGCACTTTAGACATACAAACCAGCAAAGACAAAACACTTGGACTTGCAAACACCAACCCAGACATACAAACAAATAGATTCAAACATACAAACAGAGAAACACAGGCACTTTAGACATACAAACTAACAAAGACAAACACTTGGACTTGCAAACACCAAACCCAGGCATACAAACAAATAGATTCAGACATACAAACAAAGAAAGACAGGCACTTTAGACATAAAAAACCAACAAAGGCAAACACATGGACTTGCAAACACCTGCCCAGGAATTTAAACAAATAGATTCAGACATACAAACAGAGAAAGACAGGCACTTTAGACATACAAACAACAAAGACAAACACTTGGACTTGCAAACACCAACCCAAACATACAAACAAATAGACTCAGACATATAAACAGAAAAAGACAGACACTTTAGACATAAAAAACCAACAAAGACAAACACTTGGACTTGCAAACACCAACCCAGACATACAAAACAAATAGATTCAGACATACAAAAAGAGGAAGACAGGCACTTTAGACATACAAAACCAACAAAGACAAACACTTGGACTTGCAAACACCAACCCAGACATACAAACAAATAGATTCAGACATACAAAAAACAGAGAAAGACAGGCACTTTAGACATACAAACCAGCAAAGACAAACACTTGGACTTGCAAACACCAACCCAGACATACGAACAAATAGATTCAGGCATACAAACAGAGAAAGACAGGCACTTTAGACATACAAACCAACAAAGACAAATCAGACATACAACAGAGAAAGAAAAGCACTTTAGACATACAAACCAACAAAGACAAACACTTGGACTTGCTAAAACCAACCTAGGCATACAAACAAATCGATTCAGACACACAAACAGAAAAAGACAGGCACTTAGACATACAAACAACAAAAAAAAAACACTTGGGACTTGCAAACACCAGCCCAGACATACAAACAAATAGATTCAGACATAAGAAAGGAGAAAGACAGGCACTTTAGACATAAAAAAAAAAAAGACAAAAAACACTTGGACTTGCAAACACCAACCAAGACATACAAACAAATAGATTCAGACATAGAAACAGAGAAAGACAGTCACTTTAGACATACAAACGAACAAAGACAAACACTTGGACTTGCATACACCAACCCCACACATACAACAAATAGATTCAGACATAC
>JAPEVW010000536.1:0-42500 GCA_027921565.1 Artemia sinica | reverse complement strand
TTGAGGATCCATTTAATTCACTAACATCAGGTAGCATCATAACGGATCCGGTAGACATAGCACACTCCTATGTGGGCAAGATTCGAGCCCTTCTTGAAAGAGTGATTCGGGAGGGTGGTGGGAGGGATGGGATTAAGGCTGCCATCGCACAAAAAATAATTTATTTCAATGAAAATGCGGATGAGGTGTATGAGCGTTATTTACGTACTGAAATGCTACCACTTCATCCGGACCTGAATAATTTTGAGGGTGTTTTTATGGAAAGGGTTGATAATATAGTAACAAAATTGAATAATTATACTGAGTTGGGTAGTGGGTCGGTGGTTTTTTTTTGGGACTTTGGATATTAATGTGGGTAAATTTAAAAAGAATTTTATTTTAAGGTGAGGCCGCCTGGAGTGGGTCGGTGGGGGCAAAATATAATGAAGAGTTAAATAAGTGTAAAGATGTACAACGATTTCGTTTCGATACAGGGCTTCAATGCTTCAAATATGCACTTCTTGTGGCAGCTCACAAGCCTCTGCAACAGGATGCTAGTAAGATACTGTTGGACGATTATGCAGTTAATGGGAGTCCAATTTCCCTAAAGTAGATTTTAATTGTTTAAACGATCAATATCCAGTAACACTTAATGGGATAACTATTTTTGAGCGGGCTAATGCACATTTAAAAATTGGTGTTACTAGGCTACAATATGAAACCGAATTTTGAGGGAGTGAGCGCAAAAAGGGTGTTATATTTCCAGTGAGGGCTCCGTCCGTTGAATCAGTGGAACATTGCATTTGGCTTCTTTACAAGCCAGCCAGTTACCCCGATTCAATTGGACATTTTTTTCCAATACCAAAAATAAGTCGGGTTCTGGGGGAGGGTAAAGGGAATCAACGGGGGGGAATGCCATTATTGTCCAACATGCCTTTCTAGATTCCGGTCAGAAATTAAGTTAAACAATCATATGAAGCATTGCAAGCGTCATGGATGTCAATCTGTGCAAACGGTTAGCGGTGACAGGGCCATCTTCGATTTAAGAACTTTCAAAATTCACTCCAACAGAGTGACAAGGTGGCCTTAGACTGCGAAGCCGCTCTCATAGATGTGTATGATCCATTGAATTCAAATCTTGTTAAAAAAACATGAGGTCATTGCAGTCTCTTTCTGCTCACGCACAAAGAGACTCGTGTAATTCCATGCCATGGGTAGAGGTAGTTGAGAGATTGGGTGGTGAGGATTGTATACTCTCAGCCGTGACAGCACTCATTAAAACAGCAAATAAATCGATATCACGGCTGCGAAATACATCCTATTCAATGGACTCTATCACCAGAGGACGAGTTGGCCATCAAAACTGAAAAATATGTTGGGTTTGTAAGGGGTAATTTATTGAGGGTAATGGGAAAGAGGGAAAGGGGGTAAGGGGAAAGGGGGGGTAAAGGGATGGTCCGCGACCACGATCATTTGGGCAACCCAATTGTAACGGTATTGAGCAATTTTCGTGGAGTGGCCCATCAATCGTGTAATTTTAAACGTTAGTCAACAATTGTTTCTACCTGTTTATATACACAATTCCAGCTATGACATGAAATTTATTTTACCGGCGTTGGCACGATTGCAACGAGGTAGAGTTGCCTTTGGCACATGGGAAGATGGTTCTTTTTCTTATAATATCATACCGAAATCGTCTGAAAAGCTGCTGCTCTTAGAATTCAAATGGCAAATAATAGAAAACAATAAAAGGTGCATGAATAAGATCCGTTTTTTAGACTCCTTTAGCTTCTTCCCCAAATCCCTAAGACAACTCATTGAAGTACAGAAAAGTGACGATTTTAATAGTTTCCCCTTCATTAGGCAACACCTCCTTAAACAGCACTTTTTCAGACGGTGAAATGTATGATTTACTAACGTGTAAGGGCATATATCCGTATGACAACTACAACTCGACCGCGAGGCTTTCTGAGGAATAATTTCCGACCATCGCCTCCATCTACGATTCACTTTATGAGCGTCAATGCACCACTGTCGACTATGAATTTGCCAAGAGGATTTGGGCTAAGGGAGGGTGTAAAAATGGGTGGGACTATTGTAGATTGTACCTGGCAAGTGATGTATGACGTTGCTGGATATTGTGTGTAAGAACACGGACAAAAATCTATGGGGAATTTGGGTTGGATTTAGGTTATTATTTTTCCACTCCTCATTTGGTGATGGATTTAATTCTTAAAATCAGTAAAGAGGAAATAGGCTTGATCACCGACGTGGATCAGCATCTTTTTGTAGATAGATCAATGAGAGGAGGGTATGT
This sequence comes from Artemia sinica, assembly GCA_027921565.1. Taxonomy (NCBI): domain Eukaryota; kingdom Metazoa; phylum Arthropoda; class Branchiopoda; order Anostraca; family Artemiidae; genus Artemia; species Artemia sinica. The sequence continues at coordinate 40,204 of JAPEVW010000536.1, read as the reverse complement.
TTTTCATGGGTATGTTATTCGTATCCTTGAAACTGATCTGACTGGACAAGACACCGTTGTAAAGTCGGCTGCAGTTTTATTAGATATGAACTCCCTCTATCTGTTGGCAATGTCTCACTACTCTTTGCCATGTGGAAATTATAAATGGCTTAACGATCCTCGTGCTTCAGATTCCCCAACATTGCCAATGTCGAGGAGAATGCCGTGGGATGGGTTTTTGAAATCGATGGTGAATACCCGTCGAGCATCATGACTCGGCGAAGGATTTTGTTTTCCCGTGCATAAACAGAGCGGTGACTAAGGACTCTTTGAGTACATACAGTATTTCTAAGGTAGAGGATGGTGGTTTGCACTGGACACCTTCAAAAAAAAACTTATCGCCGACCTTCATCCGAAAGAGAATATTGTTGTACATCACGTTCTTTTGCGGTGGATGGTAGCCAACGGTTTTCAACGTCACAAGGGTACATAGAACCCTCCAATTTGACCAGAAACCTTATTTGAAAACGTTTATTGACACTTTTGTCGATAAACGTTCCGAAGCGAAAACAAAGGTTGAAAAGGAAATCTTTAAACTCATTTTGAACTCAGCCTGGGTAAAATGTGCGAGAGTGTACGTAATCAAGTCGTTGTGACGTTGTGACTGACCCAAAAGATGTGCTCGAATCGTTGGCGATCCAAACTTCACATAATTCACCATCATAGACTCGAATATGGTCCTCTTAAATAGAAAAAAAAGAAACGTAATTCCAAATAAAAATATTGCAGCTAACAGCGCAATAACCGAAATATCAAAAAAACTCATGTTGTCATTCTATTACGATTTGTGTAGGCACCAATGGCCGGGGGAGGGAGAACTTCAAGTATATTATGGGGATACCGATTCACTTTTGGTAAAAGTTAGAGCAGCGAATTTATTGGAAGATTTGGAAAAAGGCGCGCACATTAGCCCCCGAATGGACTTTACCAATTGGGACGAGTCCATTTAACCGGAGTTAGTGAAGCGTCAGGCCCCAATTCAGTTATTAATGTTAAAATCAGAGACGGGAAGTGACTTGATTTCCAGTGGTGTGCTTGCAGGTCCGAAGGTGTATTGTGTGCAAACACACAACGAGGGTAATCAAAAAAGTCTGCAAAGGGTTGCCTAGACACTACGTGAATAAGAATTTCGACATGAATGTATACAGAAACTGTGTGGAAAATAGTATAGTTCCAAGGGCAAAGGTCATGGCGATTCGCTCTTTAAATTTAAGAACCACACAGTTGTAGTTGACAAAATAGCCATGTGTCCCGTGTCGGATAAAGTCTATGTGTGTGCGGATGGTGTGAAGGTGCTACCCCATGGACATTATTTAACTTCTGACCGAAGTGTGTGTCGAGATTATAGACATCGACTCGGTCGGGAAAAAATTAAATAGTAAATGGTTGGGTGGTGGGATTCTTTTTTTTAATAGATATATTTTTCCAATTCAGCATTTTTTTCCCCAATTCAACAGCCGTTTTTTCCCAACTCAGCAGTTTTTTTTTTATAGCAAGGCAGAGTCGTATTTTGTTTTTGTAAATAAAAAAGTGTTCAAATTGTTTTTTTTGGCTCCGCACCCACGGCCGTCCGGAGGGGGGTACCGGCCTTCGGCTGGCCGCCGCCAGCGGCCGCCGCACCCCTTCAGGGGGGTGGGGGTGGGGGACCCCTTTTTCCAATTGTGATAAGTACTTTTTTTAGTGTCTTTTTTTTAATTTGTTATGTGATAGTGCCTTTTTAATGTGTGTGTGTATATATATATATATTTAAACCATGTAGTATTTTTTGTAGTGATGTTTTTATTCTGTAAATAAAAACTTGTATCATTCTTAAAAAATGTTTTCTTGTTCTTCTTCTTGAATCTGATTAGGGAAATTACTATTATTATTATTTATTGAAGGGAATGATGCAATCGGCAGTCAGTTGTGTTCTTTCATCGATGCAAGCTATGTATCAATTTAAAACTCCATTTAGATCGTTTCTTTGCGGACCATCAATGTCGGCAAAACGACACTTTTAACAAAAATAATTCAAAATCGTGACAGAATGTTTTTAGAAAATCCAACTAAAATTTACTATTGCTACAGTGTTTTGCAAGAATACTACGATTGAATAAAAACTATTGCCCCTGACACGAAATTCATACATGGACTTGACATTTTCAACAGTATTGAATCAAACTCTTGGTTGATTATTGACGATCTGGCTGAGTCCATTGAAGAATGGTCTCAGGAGATGATAAAATTGTTCACTGTCCAATCTCATCATCAACGGATCTCCGTAACCCTTGTTCTACACAATCTGTTTCAGCAGAGCAAGTGTATGAGAACACTTGCTTTGAATTGCATCTACTATATCATCTACAGGGTTGTTCGTGATTCCAGTTCCCTCACAACGTTAAACAGACAGGTGTATCCGGGTGAACCGAAATTTCTACTCTCGGCCTACAATCAGGCTACCAACAAACCCTACGGATATATTCTATTGGACCTGAATCAGAACACACCCGAGGATCTGCGTGTAGTCACCGATATTTTTGAAATGAAATTACTGTATATCTGCCGGTGAACAGTAAAAAAGATCGTTAGTTGCAATCATGACACTGAAGAAACTACATGAACATCGATATTTATTCACTGTCCTAGGTAATTCAAAACCGCGACTTAGGAAGGCCATACTCAAACATGGTGTCAACAGAGAATTCATTAATCTCGTATCTGAACTTTGTTTAAATCTAACTGAAGGCAATGTTCAACTTCCAGAAGGTGTTAAGCAACAGACAAAGCAACATCGTTCCCTTGTACGCTCCCTAGCATCAGCGGCAAGCAAAAATAAAGGAAACGATTTTAAAAGAAAAAGACTTCTTCAAGCGGGTGGTAACTTCTTTACACTTTTACTGCCAATCATTGCAGGACTTGTAAACAGTTTTCTCTAGAGAGAGAGAGAGAATGGCCAAACCCTATAAATTGACTCCAATTGAACTCGCTCCTTTTGCCAAAGGAACATTTCGAGGACAATCTCAATAAATTCATTAACAATGAGACAATTGCCGACGATGAAAATTAATTCTGCTTCAAAATACACTTCGCCGAGTGGACAAACACAAGCCCTATCGTGAGAATCCACTCAAAGTAAATGTCATTGATCACAATAAGGAAATGACTCCATCATAATCATCATCATCATCAACAACGATAATACCAAAAGAAGAAGAAGAAGATTTGTCTAAAGTTATGACAAGTGTTGCAGATCTAATGCCACATTCATATCGTGAACAGTGTAAAAGACTCTTGACATATCTCAATGACAGTGAACATGTTCAAATTGATGCCAATAGGAATCAGGTTGTAATCCATGGTAAGACCTATATTCTCCTTGATTTATTATCAGATTTCGTCACGAATCGTAAAAGACTTGTATCATTTGACAGTCACCTGCATACATTTTTAAACTCATCAAACTTTCCCAAAAGCCTTATTGCCAATAAACATATTTTAAAACGATTAAAGGAATTTAGTCAAATATCAAAAGATGTTTTTAAATCATTTTCGGAAAATACTAGCACGCCAAGTGGAACCAATTTTTTGACAAGAGTTATGAGTGAGGGAGTCAAAAGAAGACGTCTGAATATCACTGCATCCCCCTCACCATCACCTGTTAGTATACAAATGGGCAGTGGACACTTCACTACGTGTTTTACGTTCAAAATGGTCGAAGCATTGAAACATGTTTATGAGAATATTGGTGCAGTGGGAAGTGTAAGTTCACCCGCCACACTTTCTCAAGTCACTGAACTTGAAAAGAATCGGGCGGCAGAGTATCTACAGAATGAATCAAGTTACAATCTACATCGTAATCGTAGAGTTCGTGGTAATCACTATCGAAAAACTAAAGCCTTTCCCCATTACAAATACTACAAGCAGATCTTTTTGACTCTGGATGAGATTCAACGGCGTCACAATCACCCCTACAAGTACATTCTACTTGCAATCAGTGTTTTTAGTCGCTCTGCATATGCCATTCCACTGCGGTCAAAGAGCGGCGATGAAGTTGCTAAAGCTCTTGAAATCATCTTTGGACAGGATTGCTATAAGAAGATTGAAACGGATCGGGGTAGTGAATTTGTTAATCCCCATGTAAAGAAGGTTCTACTGAAATATAATACAATCCACTATCATAGTCATAGTCCAATAAAGGCAGCATTGGCCGAACGACTGATAGGGAACTATTCGACTTTTAATTTTTAGATATTGCTCTTTAAAAAATACTGCTGCTTTTATTCATGATTTGGATAAAATCATGTTGATTTAACATCAACGTCCACATCGATCTCTGTCCAACCCAACCCCAACAGAAGTTCATCATGATGTCAATACATTTGACACTTTTCTTAAACAGTGTTTCAATGCTGGTGTTGGTAATGAGAATAAAAAGAAGAAATTCAATGTTGGTGATACTGTTCGAATCAATCGAACTACTAATGTTTTTGAAAAGGGTAATTACTTATGGTTCACTGAACTTTTTAAAGTCTCCAAACTCTTGGACACTACACCCATAACGTATCGTCTACGTGACATGAAAGATGATGAGATTCTTGGCGGCTTTTATGATTATGAATTACAAAAAGTTAAAAACCCCGGAATCTATCAGATTGAAAAGATATTAAAGACTCGTGCTCACAGGGGAATGAAACAGTTTGCTTGTTCGTTGGCTAGGATACAACTCTGATTTTGATTCTTGGATCAGTGTTGAAGATATTGACAATGCCCAATGATTTTATGTAACGTTTATGTCCAATGTCTTCGATCCTCTCTACAATGATTTGAATAAAACTAGTGATTTTTGGACGAAAACTCTCCCCCGCCATCAAATTCGATGATGGAAAGTATGAAGTGGCTCTTGTCGACTGCATTCTCAAAAATACCTATGATATTCTGAGAAAGGATCGTGTGTATAATATAAAAGTTATACCATTCGATTGGTCACTCTTTGTCGACTATGAATGGGTTGAAGCACTTAAATCTAGTGAATACCTGGATGTTACATTGAGATATAAAGAATATGGTACTATGACGGATTTGTGTCGTGCAATCAATAGAAAAATCTCATATCGTAGGAATGGAACCTTCCATTTTAATTATTCACTGGAACATGATAGGATTTACATTACCTCACCTGTTGACACTGAACTGATTCATCTCAATGATAATCTGAGAGATGTTCTTGGCTTTAAACAGAATATAATCAATGGGGAAAACTTTGGAACTGTTAGCGGGATGGATCAAGTTATTTTGCTGATTATCCACCTGGTCTTGCCTCGGACTCGTGCATATTTCTTTACGCGTCCTTTGTGGAAACATCGAGAGTTGGTAATTCAAATGTCCCCCTCCTACGTGTTTTTGAACAAAAAATAACCCATGAACACGTTCATCACTATAATATAAAGCACCTTCAGTATGTTCCTGTAAACACTTCGTATTTGGAACTCTGTCAGTTAACACTAAGAAGTGAATTAGGTGATCCTCTAGCAATAATAAAAGGTTTGGCCGTGATTACATGTCATTTTCGACCCATTCGGCAACAACAACAACAATAAAATGGCTAATAGAAAAAATATATTTGTATGCCCTGATATTGATTGTTATGTTACTGCTCTCCAACCACGAAAATTGGGTCATGGAATGGACTGTTATAAAGGCCGTTTGTCAATGTCGGGCTATGGTCTCGGCAGTTGGTTTGCTAAGCTGTTTCTTTCTGCAATACCGCTGGCTAAAAAATATATTGCGCCGATTGCTGCAGATTTTGCATCCTCTACGCTACACAATTGGGGAGATGGTAAAGATTTTAAAGAAAGTGTTTCAAAAACTCTCAGGTCTAGCGCACGATCCCTTGGTGATCGATTGAAACAAAGTGGAAAAGGTTTTAAAAGGAGGAGAAACATCTCTTCACTCATTAGTCTCTACTCAGGTCAGAAGCGAAAGACATCATCACTCTTGTCAAAGAAAAGTAAGAAAAAGAAACAAGAAGAAAAATTGTTAGATCGAAAAGGGATTTCTTTTCCTAGATGGCATATCTACCCCACAAGGAATCTCATCCCACTGTCATCACATCTCTAAATCTTTTCAATGCAGAAAGTGTGGATGTCAGTGTAAAACACGGGTACTATGAACAATTCTATCCACAGTAACCCCTCTCTGAAAACACATACATTTTCAAATTTATTCCAATGAAGACTACTTCATAGATTTATCGTCCACATTTATTGATTCAAAAGTTGTGGTGAGGAAAAAGTCTGACAATTCACCGCCCTCCAACGTCGATGGACTATCTTATGAGAATGGTATACTACACAATTTATTTAAACAAATATGTGTCTACATAAATTGAACATTGGTGAGCACCAGCAACAATCTATCAAACTATGCTAGTTACATACAATTTATGTTGATGACTCCAATGGCCTATAAGAAATTGAGAGGTCTGCCAATGGGCTATGACTATAGAACAAATGTTGATACTGACGGTGAACTCACTTGGCAGTAAGGAAGGAGTATCATTTAGTTGGTAGACTCTATCATGAAGTATTCAATATATCCCAATGGATGCCCCCCAATGTTAAAATTGATATAAAGTTACAACTTGCACCGTCCAATTTCATACTGAGAAAAACACTTGATGCAGCACCCGATGCTAATGTCAATCTCACTTCGGCTATACTTCATGTGCGAAAACAACTGGTTATGAGTTATGTTTCTTTGGCAATTGAAAAACTAAGAGCCTCTGGAAATGATATCAAACTGCTCGTTCCTCACACAATCGCAAATCAACGTCATATTGCCACTGGATCAAGTGCCTACACCGATTCTTCATTTATCAATGGTGAAATTCCATCGAAACTCGCCTTGGCTTTTGTAAAAAGTGCCAGTGCCATAGGATCGTGGACAAGCTCGCCACATGAATTTGAATTATTTGGACTTTCCTCTCTTGTTTGTAAAGTAAATGGAATTCCTCTCTACAATTTATCCTTTGATAAATCCTATAGGACCCTATATGAGTTGACAATGCAATCCCTAGATCGAGATTCTCAACTATATGAAAATGGTATTACCGATTCCATGTTCGCAAGAAGTCATGGTATCATTGTTTTGGACTTGTCTGGTACTCAAGATATGAGTATTGTCCGAACGGGTACTGTATGTTTGGAGTGTACCTTTGACAAACCTTGACAGAGAGTGTAACATTAATCTCGCTCAATCAATTTGAAACCTACTGGGAAATTACCCCCGATGGTAGTGTTCTTTTAGACTTGGCACCATGAACACCAATCAAACAAAATCAATGTATTTAACATGGATCCTTTTATGTCCAAATACAAATCCTATTGTATACCCTCAGATTTCCTTGATTATATTCATACTGTTAACAAAACCATTATCATTGTTAATAGTAGTCCTTCGACTGTGCAGACGGGTCATTGGCTATGCTCTATCAAACAGCGAAGAATATAGAATTTTTTTTATCCTCTTGGTCTACCATATGCATTCTACACACCACACATCAAAAACTACCCTGAAGGAAGTGGGAAGACAATTATTCAAAATCGGATGCGAGTACAAGATTTATCGACCAAAAGCTGTGGTTTTCTTGCATTACTTTATTTCATTTTTCGATGTCGCGACTATACTTTCAGTGGATTTCTCAACATTTATGTACACAGTCCACGTTTGAATGACTTTCTAGTAGAAAATACCCTCTCAGACCTGTACAGTAATGATTTCAGTGCCCTAAAAATAAAGTGTTTTAAAAATGTATGTGAATTTGTTTATTAATAAAATATATATGCACTATAAAAAAGTCTATTGCCTTCATTTTGGTTAGATTTCTTCTTCTTCATAGTCATTTCGATTGTCATCATCATCATAGTCATCGTCTTCAACAACGATTAGTGGTGGCAGATCATTTGGATTCAACTTGTACTGATCCTGTTGTGCAAAGTCGGGGTCACATTTTCCACAATATATTGTAACTTCATTTTTATTAAATCTTCTTGTGAAGTCAATGATACTATTACGATTCATATTTAAAAATTCACCTGTTTCTATCTCATTATTTGAAGTAATATCGCACACAATATTCTCATATGAAGAATCACTTTCTGTCACAGCCAAATAAAAAAATCGCTAGGTTTATAATCATTACTTGCATTGTCCTCACAATGATGACGCAGGAACCCTACTCTCTTCATGTTTTTACAATTGAAACGTGCTCCAAATTCTTCTTCCCAATACAATTTAAAGCCGCGACGATACCAATCTCTTAGAAATAAACTGAAGTCACGTTTAGGGTTTTTTCCAATCATACCAGGGTAAGTATTTTCCCACTGGTCGCACTTATCAAAATGACAATTGGTGCACAGATATCCATTAGGATGAGAGTCACAAGTCTCTTCAAGACAGGTATTACAGTCCTTAATTTGTACAGCATATTCTCTATGGAATTTACACGGATTGGATAGTCTACACTTTTCATTATAGTCATCAACTGTAGTACAGTTCTCACATGAAGACTAGCTGCCCAATGTATATAGACATAGTGAACATGTATGATACATTTTTTTTCGATGTTGTCCGTCTCACTGCCAGAAAGAAACTGACTCAAAATCAATAAAAAAAATATCATTGTCTTCTAGGAGAAGGAGTAATCGAGCATCGTCACAAAAAATTATTTCCTACTGTTTTAAAGAATGAATTTCCGGCTAGTGGTTAAAAGCAGAATCACAATGCCATTTTGCTTCGTTTCAATTAATATATCAATAAACTGGGTAAATGCATTTGATTCGCAATAGATAAGCTTCATACAATAATCCAAGGATGGAGAATCAGATCCCATTATACAGTTAAGTATTTCTAGAGAAAATATTTTTCGTTGAAGAGATAATTCCAAAAAGTCATCATCTAACACCAAACATTTTTCCAATTTGACTAGATTCCGTAAGATCTTCTGTTTCTCAAATCCAATCATCCTTGATACTCCCACTACCAACTATAGACTAAAATAACAATTGCAAGTTTCTACTATGTGCATAATCTCAATACCTATTGGACACAACCACCACCACCACCCACCCTAGAGAGAGAGAGAGAGTGGAGTAAACAATCATCTAGAGTGTCTAATCAAAAAATAACATTATAAAAAGAACATTTTTATTGACAGAAATGTAATAAAAGAATATATTTTCACTCTCTTTGCGTTAGGTGAGTCAATCCATTTTGCTCAATGTGCTTTATAATAGCATTCAATCCATGCTGTAGTCGTGATAAATAAATTATATTCACTTTTGCGGCAAAGCATAATTGTTCATCTGATTTAAATTTACTCAATGATATAACGTATCTGCCAAACATCTCATCCCACTCAAATGTTAGTCGAGAATTCTTTCCAATTTGAACTGCTACATTGGGGGCCCTTGTCTTCACAGCATCACTGTCGGCTCCATCGAGGTGTAATAATGTGAAACTACTCATTTTCACAATATTTGAACGTTTATTTCTCCAATTTGACATAATGTAAACTAATCAAATTCAACTTATTGACTGAGATACTAACTCGGTATCGGGCTTTTTATATCCACATATGGGGAGACACTCTGCTTGTAAATATTAAAACTATATGCTGAGAGACACCCCGCTTGTAAATATTTATAGCTATATGGTGGGACTGTGCGCTTGTATATATTAAAGCTATAGGGTGAGACACCCCCGTTGTAAGCATTATATCTATACTACTACTGTGACGAGTGCTGTAATTTGTTAATCGTGTATGTTATTTATGTATATGGCCACATTTGGCTTGAAATACACGTTATCTTATCTTATCTTATTTGCTGACTTTGCTTCAGAGCTCAATAAGCTAAAATTTGTCATTTAAAGATGGAAACTTCTTGTTATATATGTTTATGAGTATACTACTACTTACTACTAACAGCTGCAGCACCAAGCTGCCTGATACCAACACGGCTAAGCACGCTCCTCCTCCATACCAATATATTCAAACCCTCTTTACACTCTCCCAAGAAGTTTCAGATTCCCTTGATATCATAACTAACCATTTTTTATTTCGGTTTTTTGGTGGTTCGTAAAATAAGTGTCAATATTGGAAGAAAAACAAAGTCACTCTACTGCAGTGGTGGATCTAGAGGAGGGGGGCGGGAGGGCCCCCCCAAGCGTAGTCTAAAGTAGTGTAATTTACTTAATTAACTCAAGTTTGAGTTAATTAAACTTGTTTCTAACGTAAATTTATCGGATCAACCTATTTTGCCCCCCTCCCCCTAAAATTGTTTTTGGACCACCTATTTTGCGCCCCCACCCCCTAAGAAAATCCTGGATCCACCCCTGCTCTACTAAGCTTTTATTTCCAGTAAACATAATTTTCAGTTATGTAGTATAAGCTAACAATATCTTGAAGATAGCTTGAAAAGGTTGTATAGAGGTGCCTTCTTTTAATATTTTTAGCAAGAAATTTAATTTGACATTCAAACTACGTTTGACAAAGCACGATCATTAATTTTATTTAAAAAGTTGCGGCAATTAAATGTAATAAGCTCTGTTGAAATTGGGGTATTTTCGATATTACTTCCATAAGATAAAACAAAATCTGGAAATTCTTCTAACACTAAAAAAAAGCATTTCCTGTCCATCCAACACTGTCTATAATGATGGGTTTGACTATGTAGAAAAAATAACACATTATGCACGTACATGCAATCTGAACAAGACATTCTTTTCTTTCTAATTATTACAAGTAGTATTGATAAAAAAATAATAAAAATAAATAAGAATAAAAAGTTGTCACAGAAAGGACAAGATAAAGAAAACTGAAAGTACTCCTAAAACAGCAAAAGATTTTTCTTCAATTCAATCCTGTTTACTTTCAGCATTTAACCACATAGGAAATATCAATATAATTATTTAACCAATAAAAACATTGAAAAGACGTTTAATAATACAGAAAGTGTTTCTCCTCCACTCAATCTCAACTTCACTCAACTAGGCTGGTTTATGACTACTACAAAACTATAATACAAAATTCACTTTGATAAAATTCAAACTAGACGCCATTTTTGTCGGTTAAATATTGCGAACAGCATTAGTAAAAAACGAGGGAAGGTATCAAGACTTGTAAATGAAGACTAATGTTATTAAAATCAAAATTAATTAAATTGATTAATATCAAAATTATTATTAAAACAAACTAAAGTTAATTAAAAACTAATGTCCATACTTTTTTAATTAAAATTAATTAATGCCTATACTGTATTAATTAAAATTAATAAATAAAGAAGTAGATAAAATTCAATAAAATTAAAATAAACAAGGTTAAAATTAAGAAGACTGAAAATACTTCTAATAATATAGACAGTACTTTCCCTCCACCCCACCCTGTGTTGCTTCACCTTTGGCAAATATTAATTAAATTGATTAATATCAAAATTATTAGCAACCAAACTAAAATTAATTAAAAACTAATGTCTATACTTTATTAATTAAATTAATTGATGCCTATACTTTATTAATCAAATTTAATTAATAAAGAACTAGATAAAATTCAATAAAATTAAAATGAAGAAGGTTAAAATTAAGAAGACTGAAAATGCTTCTAATAATATAGACAGTACTTTCCTTCCATCCCACACTGCGTTGTTTCACTTTTGGCAAATATATTAATTAAATTGATTAATATCAAAATTATTATTAACCAAACTAAAATTAATTAAAGACTAATGTCTATACTTTATTAATTAAAATTAATTAATGCTTATACTTTATTAATTAAATTAACTAATAAAGAACTAGATAAAATTCAATAAAATTAAAATAAAGAAGGACAAAAATAAGCAGACTGAAAATACTTCTAATAGTATAGACAGTACTTTCCCAACATCCCACCCTGTGTTGCTTCACTTTTAGCAAATATTCATTAAGTTGATTAACATCAAAATTATTATTAACCAAACTAAAAGTAATTAAAAAACTAATGTCTATACTTTATTAATTACAATTAATTAATCCCTATACTTTATTAATTAAAATTAACTAATAAAGAAATAGATAAAATTCAATAAAATTAAAATAAAGAAGGTTAAAATTAAGAAGAAGACTGACAATACTTCTAATAATATAGACAGTACTTTCCCCATCCCACCCTGTGTTGCTTCACTTTTGGTTTTTAACATTAAACGTATCTCACTCATATATACCTAGATTATGTCCAAATTAGGCTTATTTCTTGGAAGCTAAGTAAAGTTAAAAACAAACAAAAGACAATTCAAACAAATGATAGGGGAAAGGGAAGACCTTACAGTACTGACAATATCGAGAGTCCAAGACAATATCTGTGAGTCCAAGCAACTTTGGTCCCAAATTCTGCATATCCAGTGGACATTGTTCGTCACGCGTCAACCCACAATCAATCCAATCTTTCATCCCTTAATTCTATGACTATCAACCTTAGTTTCTGCACTAGGAATGACGTATGAACGGATGATAGATAGACCTATCTATAAACAATGAAATGAAATCATTTTTATACAATCCTAAAAAGGGCTAACGCAAGATTTGCCTTTCACTCACTTCAACTATCTGTCTTAGCTTTATCTACAATTAGTCATGTCTTGACACCTGCAACTACTTGAATTTTCATTCAAAATGTCAAGATATTTTGATTTTAATATCAAATATGTCAAGGTGCAATGCTATCACATTCTGATGGTCACCATAGAGAAAGTAGGTGCGCACGAAGCAGTACAGAAGATCTTCACCCTCGAAAACATGCTCCGAGTAAACTTGATCTTGGAAAACTTGCTCCCACATGAAAGTGTTACGTCACGATCAGTATGTCAAGAATTTGGAAAATTGCTAAAATACGTAAGTAAAACCCCTATAGGAATGTGACCATGGCCAAAATGAGAAATTAAGAAGACGTTTTGAACTTGTTTTCCTTGACCTTCCCTACATGTACACATAGAAGTGTATAGATATATGCTAAATAAAGCACAGGGATATTCCAAACTCAGGAGACGTATCTATTCTGGAGGGGGAAGGAGGAGGTAAGAGCTTAAAAAACACCTTCTCATGCTTTATTGTCTTAAATTCTGCTCCTGGCCTCCCCCAGGTCACTCAGCGTGTCCCCAGGTGGCTATAGGGGAACACCCTACATATTTGTAGGGTACCTCCATAGGAGGCACGCACAAAGCAGGGACTTTATCCCTGGGGGCCATAATAGAAACTGGAGCACCCGCACTCGGGGTCATAAATATAAGCGGAGGAGGAAGAAGGCCCCTCAAATGTACACTCAATAGGGCCCACCGGTGTGTCCACAAGTCCCATGAGTTACAAGCCTTCTCCCACTAATGGGTTAAATTGGATGGTGATGCAGAACACCAGCGCCGGAGGATCCTCTATAGGAAGACAACTGTGGCAGGGTGTAAGATCCAGACCTATGGATAACGGCCTCTACAAAGGGCTGCCTCGACCCTTTCGGGGTACCTGGAAGACTGGGGATCTTGCGGTCAACTCTATTTCCACTTGAGGAGTGGTGCCCCTCGAGGAAATTATAGCCTAGCCTATTAAACGACAGAGCATTCGCACGGGATTCTGATTAATGGACAATTCTTCTGGGCTTGGTATGTTTTGACGGGTGAGTTGGGCTTAAAAACCTCTTCCTAGCTAATTTATCTACTATGGGCTGCCTCCCCGTAGTATCATAATATTTGTAGGCATGAATATATAATGATTCGGAGGTAATAGGCTTGAGATTGTCTGCGCAGGATTTTGACTCTTGTTGATAGAGGAGCATCGCCAATTGCTGAAAACCATGTTGTGACCAAGATGGGCCCAGGATTGCACAACGCTTTCATTCGTGGAGGTCCCAGGGACCTGGCACTGGTATCTGGGATCATTGCTTTTCCTGAGACCAAAATGATTTCAATGATTTAAAGAACATGAAAATTGAAACTTGGAATGTTACGACGTTAAAAAATGACCATCGTATTGATATTTTGACTGGCGAATTCAAATGATCCGAACTGGATTTATTAGGAGTTTCAGAAACTCATATCCCAGGGGTAGGAAGCATGAAATTAGGTGATATAGAATTTGTTTACTCAGGCAGGAAGGATGGGGTACATAGACAGGGAATAGGGCTCATGATGAATAAGAAAGCTGCTAAGTCTTATTTAGCTGTGCAGGTGTTAATAATAGAATACTAATTGCTCATTTTATGACTAAAAAGTTCAGGGTGTCAGTTATAGTAGTAGTATATGCCACTGTAGAACTGACTGACGGAGATACTAGTGACTCAGATGAATTTTACTTACAGTTACAGGAGCAAATAGACAGGGTCCCAGGTAAAAATATGATGTTTTTAATAGGAGATTTTAACGCTCAGGTCGGTAGAAATAGAGAGAGATAGTATCTTAGCCTAGGTAAACTTGGTATAGGAAAAGAAAATTGTAATGGATACAGACTTTTGCAATTTTATAGGTAAAACAATCTAGTTATAACAAGTTAACATGGTATTCATGTAATGGTAAGACAGTAAACCTTATTGATTACGTTATAGTAAACCGAAGACTGGCAGGATCAATACAAGATACTAGGGTATATAGGAGTGCTGTTATTGATGTTAAAAGTAAAGATCACCATCTAGTAGTGTCAAGAGTTAATTTAAAGCTGAAATTCGGAAGGGAACTACCTCCCATGAAGTTATGATGTTGGTAGACTCCAGGATGAGAATTTGAGAGAAAATTTCCAGGAACAGTTGAATACTTAACTTCAGAGTTTTAAAATTTGATAATGTCTAAGATGGTTGGAACAATTTTAGAAAAATAATTTGTGAAGTTGCTGAACGTGTCTTAGGGAAGAAAGCTAGAACTGCAGCTAAGAATATTAGTAAAAAAAGCATTATGTTTAATAGAAAGGAGAAAGGACTTGTACAAGAATTATCTGAGTGACAGATCATATGAAAACAAAAGGAATATAAAGAAAGTGGAAAAAGCATTAAAATATGAACTAAGGAGGTGTGAAGTGGAGGGCATGGATAAAATTGCCGAGGATCTGGAAGATGCAGCAAGACGGCATAATAGTAAAATATTGTACTGGCATGTCAATAAATTGAGAGGGAGTAGTCATCCTGACTTGGTTCGGACTTATTATTAAAAAATAATAAGGCTCCAGGTGCTGATAGGGTAGTAAATGAGTTCTTAAATATGGTGGCTCTGAGGTTAGAAATATGTTACTGAAGATTATGAATATGATTTTTGAAAAGGGGGAAGTACCAAATGATTTTAGAAAAACATTAATTAAGCCACTTTATAAGAAAGGTGATAAAAGTGAGTGTGGTAATTATCGAGGCATTAGTCTGGTCTCTTTAGGTAGCAAATTACTTGGTTTTATGATACTTTTTTGACAGAGAGATACCGTAAACAAAGTTTTAAGAGAAGAACAGTGCGGTTTCAGAAAAGGTAGAGGATGGGTCGACCAAATTTTCACTCTTAGGTTAATAATTGAGAAGTGCCTGAGTTGTCAAACACATTTGGTCCTTAGTTTTATAGATTATAAGCAAGCGTTCGATTCAGTTGTAGAAAAGCTTTAGCAAAGGTTTAATCCTTGTTTGGTATGCCAGACAAATACATTAAATTGATTAGTGCTATGTACGAGAATAACACTGCTGCGGTTAAGGTAGGAAATGAGGTTAGCAGCTGGTTTTGTATTAAATCAGGAGTTAAGCAGGGTTGTTCTATCCCCCTTTATATGGATTATTTTGAGGGACTTTTCTCCTGGACTTAAATGGGGAGGAAAAAGTCTCCTGGACTTAGATTATGCTGATGATTTAAGCATCCTAGATGAAAGTGTTATCAAAATGAATGAAGTTTTAGAGGTTTTGCGAGTTCAGGGTGCTAGAATATATTTGAAAATTAATGTTAAGAAGACCAAGTCACTAAGGCTAGGAATATGGGAAGATGGAAAGGTGACGTTGGGTAATGGAAAGATTGATCAGGTGGGCAGCTTCACTTAACTAGGTAGTATTATTAGTAAAGATGGTGGGAGCAGTGAAGATGTTAAAAGTATCTTCAAAGAATCGTAAAAGAATAACAAAGCCTTAGGGTGTTTTTTCACAGTTAAAAAAAGTTTGGAAGAATAGGAATCTAAGTCTGCAAACCAAGATTAGAATACTAGAAGCTTCAGTGATGGCAGTGGTCAAATATGGCTCTGAAGCATGGGTGCTTCAAGAAGCGGATGAAGATTTGCTAGATGTTTGCCAGAGAAATTTCTTAGGGATTATTCTGGGTACCCGGCTGATTGACTGTATTTCAAACAATAGGCTGTACGAAAAAAAAGTGGTTCAATACCGCTTTCTAGGGCTATAATAAAGAAAGATTGAGGTGGCTTGAGCACGTTGCGCGGATGAAGGATGACATATTGCCGAAGAATGTTCTTTACGGTTAACCGTCTACGGCTAAACGGAATACAGGTCGTCCTCGTCTGGGGCGGGAGGACGTCATAAAGAAAGATTTAAAGGAAATGGGAATTAAAAGGAAAACGGGAGGATTAAAGGAAAACGGATTTAAAGGAAAGGAAATGGAAGGCTTTGAATAGATTGGGATGGAGGAGGAGCGTGCGTAGCTGTGTTGGCCTCAGGCGGCTTGGTGCTGCGGTGAGTTGTTCATAGTAGTAGTAGTAGCAGTATAAGGGACAACAATCTTTATTAGCTAGACGGAGTCTTTAGGAAACTGCGCTAATTGGACGTACCTGCACTAATTTGGACGGTAAGCCCAGCTCCGAGGAGAAAATTTTGCAACCAATTTCAATTTTACAACCAGTCTCACAAGTGACAATGACTTGGGCATCGTTGCCAATGTGGTATAATTCTGCAGTTTTTGGTCCAATTCTGAGATCTTGGTACAATATGATGCATTTGGAAACGTAATCGAAGTTTCTGGTGCATTTTGGTTTTTTCTCGCTGATATTTACTCGTATTTCTATTTCAGAATATGTTTTCTTGTTACGGCAAATATTTAACCTGTTGTTCAGATGGCACAAATTAGTCTCTTGCTGTACAATTTTAGTCGACAAACTGGTACAGTTTATTTCAATGCGATGGCAACGCAGGACCGGAATAGTTTACCAGAGGACTTAAAGATTAGTTAATCTTGCACGAAAATAAAGCTTTACGAGCGAGGGACCTATCCTTCTTCCACATAAATTTAGAAGTAACATCCTTCCCTAGTCTGTATTTGAAGTTCTAAACCAGTGCTTAAGTTTTACTGTTAAGGCTGAGTCTCAATTACGATTTTATAGGCTGCATCTGGCAAGATTCCTACTTTTTTATTATTGCCGTTGCTGCAATCAGCCTACCATTTTATCCCTCTAAAAGCTAGGTCCTCTAGAGGAATCCTCTAGAGAAGCTAGGTCCTCATGCAGGGGAATAAAACTAGTACTGGGATAAGCATTATCATTTAAAATCGAGGGAACAAAGGCTGATGATTTGGAGAAAATAAGATTTGTTCTGAAACAGTTGTTATTTGGTGCACGGGTCCCGAATTTCATTTCAGTGTAAAAAATAAATATGAAATAACACAAAAAGCTTGACAAAATCAAAATACTGTATAATGTCTACAAAATGTATGAAACCAAAGAGAGGAAAGGAATTAATAAATAAAAAATAAAATCAAATAGGTGAGAAAACGAGGATTTTGTCAGCCAGTGGCAAAATATCAAGACGAAGAACAAGCAAATATTTCGACAAGGGCCTCTGCCAAGTCGTCCTCAGTGCTAAAAAAAAAAAAAAAAAAAAAAAAAAAAACTTTTTATTGCGTCATGTAAAGCTAGTGTTGTCTTAGAATGCACTAACGTCTACACAGGATGGTTCCGGATAAAAGTAGATAGGCTCATAGACATGGAGAATATTAGGGAATAATCCCCCGCCCCCAACAAAACACAACTTTAGAGATCCTTACAACTTGTTCTTATGATTACTAATGTATTTCAATATAAATCTCCTAGATCCCTTTTTTTTCTACCCCTTCTTAACCCCCGGAAATACATTCCTCTGTAATATCCTGAAAGTAAGCCACATCAAAAGATATCCTGTGCTAGTGGATGTTCTAGAAGTTGAATAAAGATCGACATAGAGGAAGCTTTAATTGAAAATAGGAGGAAAAGGGGGATAGACCCGGAATACGTAGTTTTCACTTGAAAAAATTGGGTAGAAGAGATTAAATAGACCAGAATGTAAAAGGAGTTTCAACTATAAGTTGTAGAAAATTAGAGCATAGTTGGTATTTTAAAAGGGGTTGGTAAATCCGGGCCATTGGTAGCATCATTATGAAGACACCATCTGTAACTCTAAGCCTGACCGTAAAAGTCAAGTGTGTCTTTTCTTGGCTATGAAAATTGAAAAAGAAGTTCCCCTCGAGACTATCATCTTTTAGGGGCCGCAAAGTATGCGAAATTATACTGGCGGTATGAGCGTTTCATAAAATCAAAGAATGCTAATGGCAAAAAACACGCATAGAGTGATGTGCCTTTTTAGAACTTCAAAATTTCACGTTAAATATTTCCAAATTTAACATAGAGGATTCTTCAATGGAATTAGTGTCTGAAAGAAAGAACAGAGGAAATATCTTTGCCAGCTTTAAGAATAAACTGAGATATTCAAGTTACCTTCTTATTTCCCTTAGTTTTTCTTTATTAGTATATTTGTCAGTGCTGTCAGTATCTGTTACAGCCACCACTCCCAAGTTCTTGGTCTGAAAGAACCGGTTTCTTTCAGCTTAGTGTGAGAGAGGGTATATATGTTGCAAATTGAAATTCTGTTTAGCCCAATTAGCAATTGTAGTATCAACGTTGTCCCGCTGAACAATATTGCTTTAGCCCAGAGTTTACTATCTTGTAATTTCAATATCAATGAACAAAAGATAAAACCCAGAAGGGGCCAAATAAAACTCCATTCCATAATAATGCTGGGGATCTTGTTTTCTCTTCGAAGGGACATGCTCTTGATACAGGTATCTTGTGATTCTATCAGAATGCTTCATTAGCTTTTCATCTCCAGAATGGAAAACTGTTCTTGGAAAACAGTATTTCCAACAAGTTCCTAATTCTTAGAAATTTCTGATCCATATCTTTTCTCCCCAAAGAGGATGAATTAGCTTCATATATAACAAAATGAGGGACGTTGCGATAAGGCAATACACTACAAAATCAATCATTTAAGAAATCATTGGAGAAGGTTGGAAATTTTTTTTTCACTTTTCTTTAATAGAGAGAAGGATCAGATTATAACTAAATCATTACTGATGGCATACCATAAATTCTGAAATAACAAAAGCAAACATAGAGGTTCTGAAGTGCAGAAAATAAAAAAAATCGTTAAATGGAACAGAAAAAATTGGTCTCTTTTTTTGGAAATTTCCAACATATTTCCAGAAAAGTAAATCATTTTTTCAAACCTATTTATAGTAAAAAAAAAAAGAAGAATCAAAACGAAATTCGAGTCCAAGTCAAATACTTAGTGGTTATGTAATGTGGAACCTGTGGATAACATGGAATTACCTCTTCAAGGAACTAGGATCAACACTGTTTCTGCAAAATTCAAAAAAAAAATTCTTGACAAGCCAATCTTTAAATCCTAAATCCCAATTATTTACCTTTTGTAACGTTAAATTTTCATGGGGCTCTTAAAATTCTTGTAATCACGTTTTCCAGCACAGGGGGTCGACCTGTGCTGGATCTCAACTAAACTTGGTAAAAAGTAAAAGTAAGCATCCTAATCGTGGCTTTTTTGGGTTCCAAACGTAACCAAACGTAAAACGTACTAAACGTAACCTCTGTGGAAAGACATAAAAGGATTTTCTAAATGTTTGTGATTATCACATCTAGCAGAATAGGTTGTTACATTTCTTGTCAAACTGGGTGGGAAATAAGAATAAGCTTCCTAGTGGTGTCTTTTCAGTGTATGAATGTGCATTGTCAGTTTAATATACATATACTGATATTTAGTAATCAGAATGTTAATATTATTTGATTTATTAAAGTTATAAAAGTAAAAACATTTATATTTTTTCAGTAAAGTGCAAATTATGTTCTGGCCTTGGGAAGGTATAGGGGCTTTGAGCCCCACTCATGTTAATGTCTGCTCGTTTTGAGTTTTGACTCGGTTATTTATTGTAAATAATTAAAAAAAAAAACTTTTTTCACAAAACAAGTTTTTCAAAGAAAAGTAAAGAACTCCATTAAACAAAAAATGAGCAAAAATAAAATCAAATAATCTACTAAGCGTGAAACTACCACAAATCAAAATCGATAAATAAATGAAGCCCAAAACGAGCAGAAATTACAATAAATAAGCGAGTCAAACTCAAAACGAGTAGAAATTAACATAAGTTGGGCTGAAAACCCCTATGCCTTCTTCTAGAAAATATGTTTTTGAGGAAAACACTCTTCCACCAACCCCGGGGGCAAGGGTTTTAAGTTATGCCCTGAGGGCATATAAGAACGATGTTGGCGTAATGTATCATTTATTATTTTTTTTTTCCTTTAGAGCAGGGCAGTTCGTATCGCAGGAATTGTCGTAGAAACTTCGAAAAGGGCTCATTCAATGGGAAATTGGAGTGGCTGGTGCCCTTTTTAATAGTCAAAAGTGATTGGAAGGCAACTAACACCCCTTCCACGCCCACCATTTCCCGAAACACAGCCAATGAAAATTTTGAGATAGCCATTTTGTTCAGCGTAGTTGATTTCCATATAGAAATTATTTTTTTGGGGAGGACACTCCCCCACAGCCTTCAGGGCAAGGATTGTAAGTTATGGCCTGGGGAAATATAAGGTTTTTATAGAAGGCGTTTTCGTAGAAACTTCAAAAAAGGCTCATTCGATTGGAAACTCAAACGGCTAGTGCCCTTTTTAATAGTCGAAAGCGATTGGAGGGCAACTAGCCCCCCCCACCTCACGCCCCTCATTCCCCAAACATATCCTATCAAAATTTTGAGATAGCCTTTTCGTTCAGCGTAGTTGATTTCCAGATAGAAAATATGTTTCTGAGGAGGACACTCCCCCACAACCCTCGGGGCAAGGGTTTTAAGTTATGGCCTGAGTGCATATAAGAACGATGTGGGCACAATTTATCATTTATTATTTTTTTTTCTTAAGAGCAGGGCACTTCGTATCGAAGAAGTTGTCGTAGAAGAAACTTCGAAAAGGGCTCATTCAATTGGAAATTGGAGTGGCTTCTGCCCTTTTTAATAGTCGAAAGTGATTGGATGGCAACTAAAATCCCTTCCACGCCCAGCATTTCCCGAAACAAATCCAATCAAAATTTGAGATAGCCATTTTGTTCAGCGTAGTTGATTTCCAGATATAAATTTTGTTTTTGAGGACGGAACTCCCCCAAAGCCTTCAGAGCAAGGGTTGTAAGCAGGGGTTGTGGGCAAGGGTTTTAAATTATGTCCTGGGGGTATATAAGGTTTTTTATAGAGGGCGTTGTCGTAGAAACTTCAAAAAAGGCTAACTCTATTGGAAGTTCAAAAGGCTAGCACCCTTTTTAATAGTCAAAAGTGATTGGAGGGCAACTAGCCCCCTCCCCTAGGCCCACCTTTTCCCAAAACACATCCAATCAAAATTTTGAGATAGCCATTTTACTCAACGTAGTCTTAAGATCTGTAAATTAGGCCTTTGAGGATGACAACCCCCTCACAGCCCTCAGGACAAGGGTTGTAAGTTATGCCCTGGGGTATAAAGTTTTTATAGAACGCGTTGTCGTAGAAACTTCAAAAAGGGCTTATTCGATTAGACAAAGATATGGCTAGTACCCTTTTTAATAGATGAAAGTGACTGGAAGACAACTAACACCCCTTCCGCGCCCATCATTTCCCCAAAAATATCCAATCAAAATTTTTAGATAGCCATTTTGTTCCACGCAGTTTAAGGTTCAGGAATTATACCTTTGAGCAGGACATTCTCCCCAAAGTCTTCAGGGCAAGGGTTATAAATTTTGCCCTGGGGTATATGAGGTTTTTATTGAAATCTTTGTCGTGGAAACTTGAAAAAGGGCTAATTCAATTGGAAATTCAAAGGGCTAGTGCCCTTTTTAATAGTCGAAAGTGAATTCAGGGAAACTAACCCCCCTCTCACGCCCACTTTTTCCCCAAAAACATCCAATCAAAATTTTTAGATAGCCATTTTATTCAACGTAGTTGAAAGTTTTGGAAATTAGGTTTTTAAGGATGACAACCCATCCCCCCTCCCACAACCCTCAGGACAAGGGTTGTAAGCTATGCCCTGGGAGCACGTAAGGTTTATATAGAAAGCGATATTGTAAAAACATCAAAAACGGCTCATTCAATTGAAATTTGAAAGGGCTAGTGACCTTTTAATCGTCGAAAGTGATTGAAGGACAACTAAACCCCTCTCACGCCTACCATTTTCCGAACACATCCAATCAAAAATTTTGAGGTATCCATTTTGTTCAACGTAGTTGAAAATTCTGGAAATTAGGTCTTTTAGGATGATAACCCTATCAGAGCCCTCAGTGCGAGGGTTGTAAGTTACGCCCTGAGGGCATCTAAGGTTTACATAGAAAGTTGTTGTAGAAATTCAAAAGGGGCTCATTTGATTGGAAATTCAAATTGCCTTTTTAATAGTCAAAAGTGAGTGGAGAGTAAATAACCCCCCTCTCACGCCCACAATTTCTCAAAACACATTCAAGAAAAGTTTAGAGATAGTCATTTTGTTCAACGTAGTTGAAAGTTCTGGAAATTATGGATTTAAGGATGACAAAACCCCAAGAGTCCCCAGGGAAAAGGTTGTAAGTTATGCCCTGGGGGCATATAAGGTTTTTAATGACAGAATTGTCGTAAAAACTTTAAAAGGGGCTCATTCAATTGGAAATTGAGAGGGATAACGCCCTTTTTAATAGTTGAAAGTGATTGGAGGGTAATTAACCCCCTTCTCACGCCCACTATTCCCCCAAACGCATCCAATCAAAATTTTCAGATAGCTATTTTGTTCAACGTAGTAGAAAGTTCTAGAAATTAGGTCTTTGAGGATGACAACCCCCCCCCCCAGACCTCAGGCCGAGGTTGTAAGTATAAGGCTTGTATGTAAAGCGTTGTCGTAGACACTTCAAAAGGGATCATTCAATTGGAAATTGAAAGGGCTAGTGCCTTTTTGAATAGTTGAAAGTGATTGGATAGTGACTAAACACCCCTCTCACGCCCACCATTTTCCTAAACACATCCAATAAAAATTTTGAGATATCCATTTCGTTCAATGTAGTTGAACGTTCTGGAAATAATGTCTTTTAGGATGATAACCCTCAGAGCCCTCAGTGCAAGGGTTGTAAGTTATGCCCAGGGGGAATATAAGGTTTATATAGAAAGTAGTTGTATAAATCATTGACAGCGCGATCGCGATGCCTAAGTAAAGAACGGGGACACTCGAGAACAAGACAAGAAACGGGGACTACGTAAAGAGGAGGACACTCCCCCACAACCCTCAGGGAAAGAGTTTTCAAGTTATACCCTGGGAGCATATAAGAACATTATTTATAAATTTTTTCCTTTAGAGCAGGGCACTTCGTATCGAAGAAGTTGTCGAAGAAACTTCGAAAAGGGCTCATTCAATTGGAAATTGGAGTGGCTTGTGCCCTTTTTAATTGTCGAAAGTGATTGGAAGGCGACTAACCCCCCTCTCACGCCTACCATTTTCATAACACATCCAATCAAAATTTTGAGATATCCAGTTTGTTCAACGTAGTCGAGAATTCTGGAAATTAGGTCTTTTAGGATGATAACCCCATCAGAGCCCTCAGTGCAATGGCTGTAAGTTATACCCTGAGGGCATATAAGGTTTATGTAGAAAGTTGCTGTAGAAATTTCAAAAGGGGCTCATTTGATTGGAAATTGAAATTGCCCTTTTGAATTGTCGAAAGTGAGTGGAGAGCAATTAACCCCCCTCTCACGTCCACAATTTCCCCAAACACATTCAATCAAAGTTTAGAGATAGCCATTTTGTTCAACGTTGTTGAAAGTTCAGGAAATTATGGATTTAAGGATGACAAAACCCCAAGAGTCCCCAGGGGAAGGTTGTAAGTTATGCACTGGGGGCATATAAGGTTTTCTATGATAAAATTGTCGTAAAAACTTTAAAAGGGGCTCATTCAATTGGAAATCGAGGGGGGCTAGTGCCCTTTTTAATAGTTGAAAGTAATTGGAGGTTAACTAGCCCCCTTCTCACGCCCACCATTCCCCCAAACACATCCAATCAAAATTTTAAGATAGCCATTTTGTTCAACGTAGTAGAAAGTTCTGGAAATTAGGTCTTTGAGGATGACACCCCCCAGCCCTCAGGGCGAGGTTGTAAGTTATCCCCTTGGAGCATATAAGGTTTATATGTAAAGCGTTGTCATAGAAACTTCAAAAGGGCTCATTGGATTGGAAATTGAAATGGCTAGTGCCCTTTTTAATAGTTGAGAGTGATTGGAGGGTAACAAACCTCCCTCTCACACCCACCATTCCCCCAAACACATCCAATCAAAATTTTGAGATATCCATTTTGTTCAAAGTAGTTGAAAGATCTGGAAATGGGGTCTTTTAGGATGATAGCCCCCTCAGAGCCCTCAGTGCAAGGGTTGTAAGTTATGCCCTTGGGGAATATAAGGTTTATATAGAAAAAAGTCTTATAAATCATTGACAGTGCGATCGAGATGCCTAAGTAAAGAACGGGGACACTCGAGAACGAGACAAGAAACGGGGACTAAGTAAAGAGGCGGACACTCCCCCACAACCCTCAGGGAAAGAGTTTTCAAGTTATGCCCTGGGAGCATATAAGAACATTATTAATTTTTTTTCCTTTAGAGCAGGGCACTTCGTATCGAAGAAGTTGTCGTAGAAACTACGAAAAGGGCTCATTCAATTGGAAATTGGAGTGGCTTGTGCCCTTTTTTAGTAGTCGAAAGCAATTGGAAGGTGACTAACCCCCCTCTCACGCCTACCATTTTACCAACACATCCAATCAAAATTTTGGGATATCCATTTTGTTCAACGTAGATAAACAATCTGGAAATTAGGTCTTTTAGGATGATAACCCCATCAGAGCCCTCAGTGCAAGGGTTTTAAGTTATACCCTGAGGGCAAATAAGGTTTATGTAGAAAGTTGTTGTAGAAATTTCAAAAGGGGCTCATTTGATTGGAAATTGAAATTGCCCTTTTTAATTGTCGAAAGTTAGTGGAGAGTAATTAACCCCCCTCTCACGTCCACAATTTCCCCAAACACATTCAATCAAAGTTTAGAGATAGCCATTTTGTTCAACGTTGTTGAAAGTTCAGGAAATTATGGATTTAAGAATGACACAACCCCAAGAGTCCCCAGGGAAAAGGTTGTAAGTTATGCACTGGGGGCATATAAGTTTTTAATGATAGAATTGTCGTAAAAACTTTAAAAGGGGCTCATTCAATTGGAAATTGAGAGGGCTAGTGCCCTTTTTAATAGTTGAAAGTGATTGGAGGTTAATTAACCCCCTTCTCACGCCCACCATTCCCCCAAACACATCCAATCAAATTTTTCAGATAGCCATTTTTTTCAAAGTAGTAGAAAGTTCTGGAAATTAGGTCTTTGGGGATGACACCCCCCCCCAGCCCTCAGGGAGAGGTTCTAAGCTATCCCCTGTGGGCATATAAGGTTTTTATGTAAAGCGTTGCAATAGAAACTTCAAAAGGCTCATTGGATTGGAAATTAAAATGGCTAGTGCCATTTTTAAAAGTTGAAAGTGTTGGAGGATAACAAACCTCCCTCTCACAGCCACCATTCCCCCAAACACATCCAATCAAAATTTTGAGATATCTATTTTGTTCAAAGTAGTTGAAAGTTCTGGAAATTAGGTCTTTTAGGATGATAGCCCCCTCAGAGCGCTCAGTGCAAGGGTTGTAAGTTGTGCCCTGGGGCCAAATAAAGTTTTTATTGAAAGCATTGTCGTAGTAACTTAAAAAGCGTTCATTCAATTGGAAATTGAAAGAGCTAGTGCCTTTTTGAAAGTTGAAAGTGATTGAATAGCAACTAACGCCCCTCTCACGCCCACCATTTTCCAAAACACATCCAATCAAAATTTTGAGATATCCATTTTGTTCAACGTAGTTGAACGTTATGGAAATTAGGTCTTTTAGGATGATAACCCCCTTAGAGGGTTGTTGTTGTATAAATCATAGGAAGCGCGATCGCGCTGCCTAAGTAAAGAACGAGGACACTCGAGAACGAGACAAGAAACGGAACTAAGTAAAGAGAAGGATTTATTAATTTTTCCCTTTAGAGCAGGGCACTTCGTACGCCCACCATTTCCCGAAACACAGCCAATCAAAATATTGAGATAGCCATTTCGTTCAGCGTAGTTGATTTCCAGAAAAAAATTATTTTTTGAGGAGGACAGTACCCTACAACCCTTAGAGTCAGGGTTTTAAGTTATGCCTGGGGGCATATAAGGTTTTTTATAGAAGGCGTTGTCGTAGAAAATTCAAAAAAGGTTCATTTGATTGGAAATTCAAACGGATAGTGCTCTTTTTAATAGTCGAAAGTGATTAGAGGGCAACTAAACCGCTTCTCATGTCCACCTTTTCCCCAAACACATCTAATCAAAACTTTGAGATAGCCATTTTATTCAACGTAGTTTTAAGTTCTGGAAATTAGGTCTTTGAGGATGACACCCCCCCCCCCCCCACAGCCCTCAGGGTTGTAAATTATGCCCAGGGGGCATATAAGGTTTTTATATAACGTGTTGTCGTAAAAACTTCAAAAAGGGCTCATTCGTTTGGAAATTGAAATGGGTAGTGCCCTTTTTAATAGTCGAAAGTAATTGGAAAGCAACCCTTTCCTCGCCCACCATTTCCTCAAAGACATCCAATAAAGATTTTGAGATAGCCATTTTCTTCCACGCAGATCAAAGTTCAGGAAATTATACCTTTGAGCAGGACACTCCCCTTACAGTCTTCAGGGCAAGGGTTATAAGCTATGCCCTGGGGGCATATAAGGTTCTTATTGAAATATTTGTGGTAGAAACTTGAAAAAGGGCTGATTCGATTGGAAATTCAAACGGCTAGTGCCCTTTTTTATAGTCGAAAGTGATTTGAGGGCAATTAACCCCCTCTCACGCCCATCTTTTCCCCAAACACATCCAACCAATATTTTAGATAGCCATTTTATTCAATGTAGTTGAAATTTTGTAAATTTGATCTTTAAGGATGACAACCCCCCCCCCCAGCCCTCAGGGCAAGGGTTGTAAGTTATGCCCTGGGGGCATACAAGGTTTTTATTGAAAGTGTAGAAACTTCTAAAGGGCTCATTCAATTGGAAATTAAAAAGGCTAGTGTCTTTCTTAATAATTGAAAGTGATTGGAGAGTGAATAACGCCCTCTCACGCCCAACATTTTCCCAAACTCATCCAATCAAGATTTTGATATGTCCATTTTGTTCAACGGAGTTGAAAGTTCTTGAAATTACATCTTTTAGGATGATCACCCCCTCAGATCCCTCAGTGCAAGGGTTGTAAGTTATGCCCGGGGGGCATATAAAATTATATAGAAAGTTGTTATAGAAATTTCAAAAAGGGCTCATTTGATTGGAATTTGAAATTACCCTTTTTAATAGTCGAAAGTGAGTGGAGAGCAATTAACCCCCCTCTTACGCCCACCATTTCCCCAAAAATATTCAATCAAAGTTTAGAGATAGCTATTTTGTTCAACGTAGTTGAAAGTTCTGGAAATTATGTATTTAAGGATTTTGAATTTCCAATCGAATGAGCCCTTTTTCAAGCTCCTATTTCAATAAAAACTTATATGCCCCCAGGGCATAACTTAAAGCCCTTGCCCTGAAGACTGTGGGGGGAGTGTTCTAATCAAAGGTATAATTTCCTGAACTTTAAACTGCGTGGAATAAAATGGCTATCTCAAAATGTTGATTGGATGTTTTTGGGGAAAGGTGGACGTGGAAGGGGTGTTAGTTGCCTTCCAATCACTTTCGACTATTAAAAAGGGCAGTAGCCATTTCATTTTCCAATCGAATGAGCCCTTTTGGAAGTTTCTACAACAAAACGTTCTATAAATTCCTTATATGCCCCAATGGCATAACTTACAACCCTTGCCCGGAGGGCTGTGGGGGGGGGGAGGTTGTCATCCTCAAAGACCTAATTTCCCAAACTTTCAACTACTTTGAACAAAATGGCTATCTTAAAATTTTGATTGGATTCGTTTAGGGAAAAGGTGGGAATTTCCAACCGAATGAGCCCTCTTTCAAGTTTCTACAACAAAGATTTCAATAAAAACTTATATGCCCCCAGGGCATAACTTATAACCCTTGCCTAGAAGACTGTGGGGGGAGTGTTCTAATTAAAGGTATAATTTCCTGAACTTTAAACTGCGTGGAATAAAATGGCTATCTCAAAATCTTGATTGGATGTTTTTAGGGAAATAATGTGGAAGGGGTGTTAGTTGCCTTCCAATCACTTTCGACTATTAAAAAGGCCACTAGCTATTTCAATTTCCATTCGAATGAGCCCTTTTTGAAGTTTCTACAACAACACGTTCTATAAAAACCTTATATGCCCCAATGGCATAACTTACGACTCTTGCCCTGAGGGCTGTAGCTGGAAGGGTTCATCCTCAAAGACCTAATTTCCCGAACTTTAACCACTTTGAACAAAATGGCTATCTTAAAATTTTGATTGGATGTGTTTGGGGAAAAGTGTGGCGTGAGAGGGGGGTCAGTTGCCCTCCAATGACTTTCGACAATTGAAAAGGGCACTAGCCCTTTGAATTTCGAATCGAAAGAGCCTTTTTTGAAGTTTCTACGACAACACTTTCTATAACAACCTTATATGCCCCCAGGGCATAACTTACAACCCTTGCCCTGAGGGCTGTAGGGGAGTGTCCTCCTCAGAATTATAATTTCTATCTGAAAATCAACTACGCTGAATAAAATGGCTATCTGAAAATTTTGATTGGATGTGTTTGGAGGAAAGGTGGGCGTGAGAGGAGGGTTAGTTACCCTCAAATTACTTTCGACTGTTAAAAAGGGCACTAAACCTTTGAATTTTCAATCGAATGAGCCCTTTTTCAAGTTTCTACGACAAAGATTTCAATAAAAAATTATATACCCCCAGGGCATAACTTATAATCCTTGCCTTGAAAACTGTGGGGAGAGTGTCCTGCTAAAAAGTATAATTTCCTGAACTTTAAACTGCGTGGAACAAAATGGCTATCTCAAAATATTGATTGGATGTGTTTGGGGAAATGGTGGGCGTGGAATGGGTGTTAGCTGCCTTCCAATCACTTTCGACTATTGAAAAGGGCGCTAGCCATTTCAATTTCCAACCGAATGAGCCCTTTTTGAAGTTTCTACGACAACACATTCTATAAAAAAACCTTATATGCCCCAAGGCATAACTTACAACCCTTGCCCTGAGGGCTGTGGTGGGGGGGGGGGGTTGTCATCCTCAAATACCTAATTTCCAGAACTTTCAACAACGTTGAACAAAACATCTATCTTAAAATATTGACTGGATGTGTTTGGGGAAAAGGTGGGCGGGAGAGGGGGGGTTAGTTACCCTCCAATCACTTTCGACTATTAAAAAGGGCATTAGCCCCTTGAATTTCCAATCGAATGAGCCTTTTTTGAAGTTTCTACGACAAAGCTTTCTATAAAAACCTTATATGCCCCCAGGGCGTAACTTACAACCCTTGCCCTGAGGGCTGTGGAGGAGTGTCCTCCTCAAAAACATATTTTCTATGTGGAAATCAACTACACTGAACAAAATGGCTATCTCAAAATTTTGATTGGATGTATTTCGGGAGATGGTGGGCGTGGAAGGGTGTTAGTTGCCTTCCAATCACTTTCGACTGTTAAAAAGAGCACAAGCCACTCCGATTTCCAATTGAATAAGCCTTTTTTGAAGTTTCTACTACAACGTCTTCGATACGAAGTGCCATGGTCTAAAGGGAAAAAAATTGTACCAACATCGTTCTTATAAGCCCCCAGGGCATAACTTAAAACCCTTGAGGGGTTGTTGGGGGAGTGACCTCCTCAAAAACACTTTTTATCTGGAAATCAACTACGCTGAACAAAATGGCTATCTCAAAATTTTTATTGGATGTGTTTCGGGAAATGGTGGGCGTGGAAGGGGTGCTAGTTGCCTTCCAATCACTTTTGACTATAAAAAGGGCACAAGCCACTCCAATTTCCAATTGAATGAGCCCTTTTTGAAGTTTCTACGACAACTTCTTCGATACGAAGTGCCCTTGTCTAAAGGAGAAAAGTAATAAATAATACATTGTGCCAACATCGTCTTCTTTTATGCCCCCAGGGCATAACTTAAAACTCTTGTCCTGCGGGTTGTGGGGGAGTGTCCTCCTCAAAAACATATTTTCTATCTTGAAATCAACTACGCTGAACAAAATGGCTATCTCAACATTTTGATTTGATGTTTTTGGAGAAATGGTGGTCGTGGAAGGGGTGTTAATTACCTTCCAAACACCTTCGACTATTAAAAAAGGCACAAGCCACTTCAATTTCCAATCGAATGAGCCCTTTTCGAAGTTTCTACAAAAACTCCTTCGGTACAAAGTGCCCTGGTCTAAAACCAAGAAAAAAATATAATACATTGTGCCAACATCGCTCTTTATTTAGGCAGCGCGATTGTGCTGCCTATGATTCCAAATATATAAAATTAATTACGTTTAATACTATAAATCAGAAACTACGGAAGTGAGAATATTTGCCTGATTTTCGAAAGTGATCTCAACGAGATTCAGCATTTCAGAGACTATCAACAAAGATGAGGATTTTTTTTTGCCAGAAGAATGATCATGGATGCGTGTTTATTTGTTGTTTTTTTCCTGGGAGTGATAGTACAGAACCAATTGTCCTCGACGACAGGAGACGGCTCATTTGAATGGAAATCAGAAGTTCTAGGGCCCTTTTAAGTGACCAAAAAGGTCAGGGGGGGCGCTAAACCCCCTCTAAACCCCCTTTTTTCTTCTATAGCATCCGGTCAAAAGTTTAAGTACCCATTTGGCTCAGCATAGTTGAAAGGTCCAATAACTAGGCCTCTGGGGATAACATAACCCCGCAACCCCTGAGAAAAGGGCTGTAGGTTATGATAATGGCCCATTGTTTACATATAGTATTTGTAATTGGGAATTCGAGCAATTTTTTTGTGAGTGGTGGGGAAGGGATTCTCCAAGAGTGATTTTTTCGTGAGGAGGAAAGTTAGATATATGGCGTCCTCAATCACGATGAAGGAAATGACGTAGGAAAAGGCAAAAAAAAAGCCCTTGCCCTTAAGAGATAGCCAGGTTGTGTTCATCCTTCTCACTCTTCTTAACCATAGTCAACTTAGAACAGTGTACCTTTGGATTAAGAGACAACATCTCATCCACTCAGTTAATTATGCAGCTTTATTACGTTTATCATTATATTGATACTTTATATTTTACTTTTTTTAGGTTTTTGTACTTAGGGTTAGCGAAACTTAGTAGACAGCAACTTTCCGATTCTTCATCGCCCTTTGCTCCCCTTCATCCCCAAATCGTATCTTATATATATCTCAAGATAGGCATTTTGACCAAATGCGGAAAAGGTACAAAAAATATACCTCCGACGGTCACGTCTTCCGTGCAAGACAAGGGGTAATGGGCCATAAAATATGAAAATAGCCCATTTAAAACAATGGCCTGAAAAACAAAGATAGATTTTAAAAAAAAAACATGTCTGTGAAAAGCAAAGAGCGAATTTATACGTTACATTAGAAGAAAAAGCTTGCACAGGATTTCAAACCTAAAAAGAGCAGAAAATGAAACCTAATAGTTAATAGTTATGAGTAAAAGAAACTTAAAAAACAGAAATTATACTGAACAATGCAAACACACTTAAAACAAACAGAACTTGCCACAAGTTCTACATTTCAATTACCTAAGAACATTTCTCAAGAACTAAGAAAGTCATACCTGAGAAGTCAATATCAGTTTGGCTTACCATTCTTGCTTTTTCATCGTTGCCCCCCCCCCTCAACGTCTTCTTTTCTACAAATGCATCTGATCGAGATTTTGGAATAGTCATTTTGCTCGAAATATTCCAAAGATCATGTAGCAATGCCTCCAGAGTCAACACCCCTCCCCCAGGACCCGAGAGCAAGAATCGCAAGTTTTGCCCCCGGGAATATAAGGTCTTTATTGAAACTGAAATGTTTTAGTGCCCTTTTAAGAGTCAAAAGTGATTGGAGTTCAACCATCCCCCCACACGCGCATCATTTCCTAACACATCCAATTCAAATTTTGCGACAGCTGTTTTGTTCAGTATAGTTGAAAGGTCCAGTAAATATGCCTTTTGGGATGTCAACCCCCCTCCATTAGACCTCAGGGTTATAGACCTTAGCTGATGGTTTTTGCACGCTGCTACTGCTACTATTCCTACCGTTACTGCTGCAACTACTGCCACTAAAAACTACTACTGCTTCTACAGCGAATTCTATCAAGACTGAGGATATTGAAATGAATATCTAGGAAATTTTGAGGGGATAGTTAAACTAAATAAAAACATACAGTGTGTATACAGATTGTTAAAAGAGCGTATATTCATAATTATGTTTTATCTATGCCTCAAAGTTTTTCTAAAAGCTTTGGAATTGAATGGTCAAAACTTAGAGTCAAAGAATAGTAGACTCAAGTAAAATTAAGAAAAAATTCATTGTTTTTCAGATTAAGACAGGTAACCCGTCCTCCGAAGAATTTTAAAGCTTTAGAAATAGGGGAGGGTGGACGTAGGAACTTAAAGTGCCTTCCAATTCCATAATTTAGGTTCTCAATTCATTCCTGAAAGTTTCAATATTTCAGAACATTTTTGGAAACATCCTAGGGCTATATCCAGCCATAAGAGGGAGAGGGACTGGAATATAAATGAATTGAAAGTGAATATTGATTAAAAACCTTTTTCCACAAAATAAGTTTTTCAAAGAAAAGTAAAGAACTCCATTAAACAAAAAATGAGCAAAAATAAAATCAATTAATCTACCAAGCGTGAAACTACCAAAAATCAGCATCGATAAATAAATGAAACCCAAAACGAACATAAATTACAATAAATAGCAGAGTCAAACTCAGAAC
This sequence comes from Artemia sinica, assembly GCA_027921565.1. NCBI lineage: Eukaryota > Metazoa > Arthropoda > Branchiopoda > Anostraca > Artemiidae > Artemia > Artemia sinica. The sequence goes on along the minus strand of JAPEVW010000536.1, from coordinate 6,986 downwards.
GAGCAGAGATTAACATAAGTTGGGCTCAAAACCCCCTATGCCTTCCCAAGGCCAGACCATAATTTGCATTTTACTCAAAAAATATAAATGTTTTACTTTTATAACTTTAATAAATCAAATAATATTAACATTTGATTACTAAATATCCGTATATGTATATTAAACTAACAATGCACATTCATTTGTATTTTTTCAGTAAAGTGCAAATTATGTTCTGGCCTTGGGAAGGCATAGGGGTTTTGAGCCCAACTTATGTTAATTTCTGCTCGTTTTGAGTTTGACTCGGTTATTTATTGTAATTAACAAAAAAAAAAACTTTTTCCTCAAAATAAGTTTTCCAAAGAAAAGTAAAGAACTCCATTAAACAAAAAATGAGCAAAAATCAAATCAAATAATCTACCAAGCGTGAAACTACCACAAATCAGCATCGATAAATAAATGAAACCCAAAACGAACAGAAATTACAATAATTTACCGAGTCAAACTCAAAACAAGCAGAAATTAACGTAAGTTGGGCGCTAAACCCCTATGCCTTCCCAAGGCCAGAACAAAATTTGCACTTTATTGAAAAAAATATAAATGTTTTTACTTTTATAACTTTAAAAAATCAAATAATATTAACATTTTGATTACTTAATATCAGTATATGTATATTAAACTAACAATTCATATTCATTTGTATTTTTTTCAGTAAAGTGCAACTTATGTTCTTACCTTGGGAAGGCATTGGGGTTTTGAGCCCAACTTATGTTAATTTTGCTCGTTTTGAGTTTGACTCGGATAATTATTGTAATTTCTGTTCTTTTTGGGTTTCATTTATTAATCGATGCTGATTTGTGGTAGTTTTTACGCTCTTCAGGGAAAAAGAAAGTCTTTTGACATAGTCTTTTCCGGGAAAAGGAAAATAATACTTTAAATCTTTTCGTTTTTTAAGACTTATATTTTGGCTTGCTATTTGTATGCTGGAGAAAATTTTTTAGCAATTTTTAACAACATACACTCTTTTAAAAATCTGGATACAAATAAAACTGTTTCATTTAGTTTCATACCTCCTCTAGTTGACCTGAAATGGATAACTTGATACCATTCGCAAAAAAAATCTATTTACTTTCTTTGATAGCTTGGATACACTTACGCTATTTTGATTTGGTTAAATTTTAAGAGCAGAAATGGGAGAAATGGCGTGGGAAGGTGGGCATGGGAGGGTAGGAGTGAAAGGGGACTTAGTTGCCCTCAAATCACTTTCGAGTATTAAAAAGGACATCAGGCCTTTCTATTTTCAATCGAATGAGCCCATTTCGAAGTTCCCACGACAACTCCTTCGATACGAAGTGTCCTGGTCTAAACAACAACAACAACAAAAAAATAATACATTTTACCCACTTCGATCTTTACTATAAAAATGTCAAGTCTTTCAATCACTTTCGACTATTAAAAAGGGCACTAGGCCTTTCGATTTCCAATCGAATGAGCCCTTTTGGAAACGACAATGCTTTCTATAAATACCTTATATGCCACCAGGGTATAAATTACAACCCTTACCCTAAGGTCTGTTAGGGTGGTTGTCATCCTCTAAGACAGAATTTCCAGAACTTTCAACTACGTTAAACAACATGGCCATCTCAAATTTTGATTGGATGTGTTTGAGGAATGGTGGGCGTGAAAGGGCTTGTAGTCGCTCGCCAATCACTTTCAACTATTAAAAATGGCCCTAGCCCTTTCAATTTCTAATCAAAAGAGCCCGTTTGAAGTTTCTTCGACAAAACTTTCAATATCTTATATGCCCCCAGGGAATAACTTACAACCCTTGCCCTGAGTGCTGGGGGGAGGGGTGTCATTCTCAAATACCTAATTTCCAGAACTTTCTACTCATTGAACAAAATGGCTATCTGAAAATTTCGATTGGATGTGTTTGGAGGAATGGTGGGCGTGCGAGGGGGGCTAGTTACTCTCCAATCACTTTCGACTATTACAAAGGGAACTAGCCCTCTCAATTTCGAATTGAAGGAGCCCCTTTTGAAGTTTTACGACAACTCTATCTATAAAAACCTTATATGCCCCCAGGGCAGAACTTACAACCTTTGCCCTTGGGGCTCTGGGGGGTTTGTCATCCTTAAATACATAATTTCCAGAACTTTCAACTACGTTGAACAAAATGGCTATCTCTAAACTTTGATTGAATGTTTTTGGGGAAATGGTGGGCGTAAGAGGGGGGTTAATTACTCTCCACTCACTTTCGACTATTAAAAAGGGCAGTTTCAATTTCCAATCAAATGAGCCCTTTTTTGAAATTTTCTATAACAGCTTTCTATATAAATTTTATATGCCCCAAGGGCATAACTTACAACCCTTGCACTGAGGGCTCTGAGGGGACTATCATCCTAAAAGACCTAATTTCAAGAACTTTCAACTACGTTGAACAAAATGGATATTTCAAAATTTTGATTGTATATGTTTGGGAAAATGGTGGTGTGAGAGGGGCGTTAGTCATTCTCCAATCACTTTCAACTATTTAAAAAGGCACTAGCAGTTCAATTTCCAATTGAATGAGCCCTTTTGAAGTTTCTACGCTTTCAATAAAATCCTTATACGCCCCCAGGGCATAATTTACAACCCTTGCCCTGAGGGCTTTGGGGGGGGGGGGGCAGAGGGGTTGTCATCCTTAAAGACCTAATTTCCAAAACTTTCAACTACGTTGAATAAAATGACTATCTAAAATATTAACTTGCCTTCAAAACCCTTTTGACAATTAAAAAGGGCACAAGCCCTTTGAATTTCCCATTGAATGAGACCTTTTTCAAAGTTTCTACGACAAAGATTTCAATAAAAACCTTATATTTCCCCAGGGCATAACTTATAGCCCTTTCCCTGAAGACTGTGGGGGGAGTGTCCTGCTCAAAAGTATAATTTCCTGAACTTTGAACTGCGTGGAACAGAATGGCTATCTCAAAATCTTTATTGGATGTGCTTGGGGAAATGGTGGGCCTAGAAGGGGTGTTAGTTGCTTTCCTATCACTTTCGACTATTAAAAAGGGCACTAGCCATTTAAATATCCAATCGAATGAGCCCTTTCTGAAGTTTCTACGAGAACGCGTTATATAAAAATCTTAAATGCCCCCTGGGCATAATTTACAACCCTTGCCCTGAGGGCTCTGGGGAGGGGGGTGTGTCATCCTCAATGACCTAATTTCCAGAACTTAAAACTACGCTGGATAAAATGGCCATCTCAAAGTTCTGATTAGATGAGTTTGGGGAAAAGGTGGGCGTGAGAGGCGGGTTAGTTGCCCTCTAATCACTTTCGACTATTAAAAAGAGCTCTAGCCCTTTGAATTTACAATCGAATTAGCCTTTTTTAAAGTTTCTACGACACTGCCTTCTATAAAAAAAAAAACCTTATATGCCCCCAGGGCATAACTTACAACCCTTGTCCTAAGGGATGTGGGGGACTGTCCTCAAGAACATAATTTCTATCTAGAAATCAACTACGCTGAGCAAAATGGCTATCTCAAAATTTTGATTGGATGTGTTTAGGGAAATAGTGGGCGTAGAAGAGATGTTAGTCGCCTTCCAATCACTTTCGACTATTAAAAAGGGCACAAGCCACTCCAATTTCCAATTGAATGAGCGCTTTTCGAAGTTTCTACGACAACTTCTTCGATACAAAGTGCCCTGCTCTAAAGGAAAAATACATTATGCCAACATCGTTCTTATATGCCCCCAGGGCATAACTTAAAACCCTGTGCCCTTTTGAAGTTTCTACGACAACGCTTTCAATAAAAACTTTATGTGCCCCCAGGGCATAAAATACAACCCATGCCCTGAGGTCTGTGGGGGGAGGGGTTGTCATCCTTAAAGATCTAATTTCCAAAACTTTCAACTACGTTGAATAAAATGGCTATCTAAAAATTTTGATTGGATGTGTTAGGGGAAAAGGTGGGCGTGAGAGGGGGGGGGGTAGTTGCCCTCAAATCACTTTCGACTATTAAAAAGGGTACTAGCACTTTGAATTTCAAATCGAATGAGCCCTTTTTCAAGTTTCTACGACAAATATTTCAATAAAAACCTTATATGCCCCCAAGACATAACTTATAATCCTTGCCCTTTGGGTTTTGGGGGAGAGTCCTCCTCAAAAATATATTTTCTATCTGGCATTCAACTACGCTGAACAAACTGGCTATCTCAAAATTTTTATTGGATGTGTTTGGGGGAATGATGGCTGTGGGGGGGCCTAGTTGCCCTCCAATCACTTTCGACTATTAAAAAGGGCACTAGTCCTTTTAATTTCCAATCGAAGGAGCTTTTTTTCAAGTTCATACGACAACACCTTCTTTAAAAACCTTATATGCCCCCAGGGAATAACTTAAAACCCTTGCCCTTAAGGCTCTGGGGGAATGTCCTCCTTAAAAACATGTGCCTTGCTCTAAAGGAAAAAATAATAAATAGTACATTGTGCTAACATCGTTCTTAAATGCTCTCAGGGCATAACTTAAAACCCTTGCCCGAGGGTTGTGGGGGAGTGTCCTCCTCCCCATATTTTCTATCTAAAAATCAACTACGCTGAACAAAATGGCTATCTCAAAATTTTGATTGGATGTGTTTGGGGGAATGATGGGCGTGGGGAGGGGGCTAGTTGCCCTCCAATAACTTTCGAGTATTAAAAAGGGCACTAGCCACTCCAATTTTCAATCGAATGAGCCCTTTTTATAGTTTCTACGACAACTCCTTCGATACGAAGTGCCCGGGTATGGAGAAAAAAAAATACATTGTGCTGATTTGTGGTAGTTTCACGCTTGGTAGATTATTTGATTTTATTTTTGCTCATTTTTTATTTAATGGATTTCTTTACTTTTCTTTGAAAAACTTATTTTGTGGAAAAAGTTTTTTTAATTAACTTCTGTTCGTTTTATATTGACATAATCTTTTCAGAGAAAAAGAAAATAATACTTTAAATCTTTTCGTTTTTTTACGAATCTATACTTTGGCCTGCTATTTGTATGCTGGAGAAAAACTTTCAGCAATTTTTAACAACATAAACCCTCTTAAAAATCTGTGGTACAATGTATTATTTTTTTTTCTTCTTCCTCTTTCTCCGTACCCGGGCACTTTGTATCGAAGGAGTTGTCATAGAAACTTCGAAAAGGGCTCATTCGATTGGAAATTGGAGTGGCTAGTGCCCTTTTAATAGTCGAAAATGACTGGAGGGCAACTAGCCCCCTCCCCCGCTCCCACGCCCATCAATCCTCCAAGCACATTCAATAAAAATTTTCAGATAGCCATTTTGTTCAGCGTAGATGATTTCCAGATAGAAAATATGTTTTTGAGGAGGACACTCCCTCAAAACCCTCGGGGCAAATGTTTTAAGTTATGCCCAAAGGGCATACAAGAACGATGTTGGCAGAATGTATCATTTTTTTTCTTTCGACCAGGGCTCTTCGTATCGAAGAATTTGTCGTAGAAACTTTGAAAAGGGCTAATTCAACTGGAAATGGGAGTGGCTTGTGCCCTTTTTAATAGTCGAAAGTGATTGTAAGGCAACTAACACCCCTTCCACGCCCACCATTTCCCGAAACACATCCAATCAAAATTTTGAGAGAGCCATTTTGTTCAGCGTAGTTTATTTCCACATAAAAATTCTGTTTTTGACGAGGACACTCCCCCACAGCCTTCAGGGCAAGGGTTGTAAGTTATGCCCTTGGGGAATATAAGGTTTTTATAGAAGGCGTTGTCGTAGAAACTTCAAACAAGGCTCATTCGGTTGGAAACTCAAAGGGCTAGTGCCTTTTTAATAGTCGAAAATGCTTGGAGGGCTACTATCCCCCTCCACACCCATCATTCCTCCAAACACATCCAATCAAAATTTTGAGATAGCCATTTTGTTCAGCGTAGTTGATTTCCAGATAGAAAATATGTTTTTTGAGGAGGACACTCCCTAAAATCCTTGGGGCAAGGGTTTAAGTTTTGCTCCGAGAGCATAATTAGAACAACGATGTTGACACAATGTATCATTTATTATTTTTTTCCTTTAGAGCAGGGCACTTAGTATCGAAGAAGTTGTCGTAGAAACTTCGATAAGGGCTCATTCAATTGGAAATTGGAGTGGCTTGTGCCCTTTTTAATAGTCAAGAGTGATTGTAAGACAACTAACACCCCTTCCACGCCCACTGTTTCCCGAAACACATCCAATAAAAATTTTGAGATAGCCATTTTGTTCAGCGTAGTTGATTTCCAGATAGAAAATATGTTTTTGAGGAGGACACTCCCCTAAAATCCTGGGGCAAGGGTTTAAGTTTTGCTCCGAGAGAATAATTAGAACAACGATGTTGACACAATGTATCATTTATTATTTTTTTCCTTTAGAGCAGGGCACTTAGTATCGAAGAAGTTGTCGTAGAAACTTCGATAAGGGCTCATTCAATTGGAAATTGGAGTGGCTTGTGCCCTTTTTAATAGTCAAAAGTGATTGTAAGACAACTAACACCCCTTCCACGCCCACTGTTTCCCGAAACACATCCAATAAAAATTTTGAGATAGCCATTTTGTTCAGCGTAGTTGATTTCCAGATAGAAATTATGTTTTTGAGGAGGACACTCCCCCACAGCCTTCAGGGCAAAGGTTATAAATTATGCCCTGGGGGCATATAGGTTTATATAGAAGGCCTTGTCGTAGAAACTTCAAAAAAGGCTCATTCGATTGGAAATTCAAAGGGCTAGTGCACTTTTTAATAGTCGAAAGTGATTGGAGGGCACTAGCCCCCCCCCACGGCCATCACTCCCCCAAACACATCCAATCAAAATTTTGATATAGCCATTTAATTCAACGTAGTTTTAAGTTCTGGAAATTAGGTCTTTGAGGATGACAACCCCATAACATCCCTCAGGGCAAGGGTTGTAAGTTATGCCCTGGGGGCATATAAGGTTCTTATAGAACGCGTTGTCGTAGAAACTTCAAAAAGGATTCATTTGATTGGAAATTGAAATGGCTAGTGC
>JAPEVW010000532.1:42100-82643 GCA_027921565.1 Artemia sinica | reverse complement strand
TGTGTAAGTTATGTGTGTGGTTGTAAGTTTCGAGGGTGTGTAGTTTTTGTGTGGTGTGTGTTGTCGTAAGTTTTTATGCGTGTGTAAGTTTTTGTGTGTGTGTAAGTTTTTTTTGTGGTGTGTAAGTTTCTGTGTGTGTAAGTTTTTTGTGTGTGTAAGTTTTTATGTGTGTGTAAGTTTGTGTGTAACTCTTGGGTAGTTTTTTTTGTGTGCGTAATTTTTTTTTTGTGTGTGTAAGTTTTTGTGTGTGTATAAGTTTTTGTGTGTGTAAGTTTTTGTGTGTGGTAAGTTTGTCTGTATGTTTGAGTTTTTGTCTTTCATTTGTGTGTGTAAGTTTTTGTAGTGTGTGTGTAAGTTTTGTGTGCCTGTGTAAGTTTTTCGCTTGTGTGTGTGTAAGTTTTTGTGGTGTGGTGTAAGTTTTTGTGTGTTGTGTGTAAGTTTTTGTTGTGTGTTGTGTAGAGTTTTTGGTGTTTTGTAAGTTTTGTGTGTGTGTAAGTTTTTGTGTGTGTGGTGTAAGTTTTTGGTGTGAAGTTTTTGATCATGTAGTCTGCTGTTGTAAGTTCTTTTGTGTGTGTAAGTTTTTTTTGTGTGTGCAAGCTTTTTTTGTGGGTAAGATTTTGTATGTGTGTAATTTTGTGTGTGTGTGTTGTAAGTTTTTTTGGCGTTGTGTGTGTGTAAGTTTTTGTCGTGTGTGTAAGTTTTTGGGTGTGTGTAAGTTTTTTTGTTTGTGTAAGTTTTGTGTGTGTGTGTAAGTTTTTGTGTGTGTGAAGTTTTGTCCACTGTGTGTGTAAGTTTTTTTTTTGTGTGTAAGTTTTTGTGTGTGGTGTTGTAAGTTTTTTTGTTGTGTAAGTTTTTGTGTGTGTATAAGTTTTTGTGTGTGTGTGTGTGTGTAATTTTTGTGTGGTGTAAGTTTTTTGTGTGTGTGTAAGTTTTTTTGTGTGTGTAAGTTTTTGTGTGTGTGTTTGTAAGTTTTTTGTGTGGTGTAAGTTTTTGTGTGTGTGCGTGTAAGTTTTTGTGCGTGTGTAAGTTTTTGTTGTGTGTGTGTGTGTAAGTTTTTGTGTGTGTGTAAGTTTTTTTTTGTGTGTAAGTTTTTTTTGTGTGTGTAAGTTTTTTTTTGTGTGTGTAAGTTTTTGTGTGTGTGTAAGTTTTTGTGTTTGTGTGTAAGTTTGTGTGTGTGTGTAAGTTTTTGTGTGTCTGTAAGTTTTAGTGTGTGTGTAAGTTGTTGTTGTGTGTGTGTAAGTTTTTGTGTGTGTGTGTGTGTAAGTTTTTGTGTGCGTGTGTAAGTTTTTTGTGTGTGTAAGTTTTTGTGTGGTATGTAAGTTTGTGTGTGTTTAAGTTTTTGTGTGTGTGTGTGTAAGTTTTTATGTTTGCGTAAGTTTTTGGTGTGTGTGTAATAAGTTTTTTTGTGTGTGTGTAAGTATTTTGTGTGTTTGTAAGTTTTTGTATGTGTGTAAGTTTTTGTGTGTGTGTAAGTTTTTTTTTGTGTGTAAATTTTTTTGTGTGTGTGAAAGTTTTTTGTCTGTGTAAGTTTTTGTGTGTGTGTAAGTTTTTGCGTGTGTGCGTGTAAGTTTTTGTGTGTGTGTGTGTGTTGTAAGTTTTTGTGTGTGTGTAAGTTTTTGTGTGTGTGTAAGTTTTTATGAGTGTGTAAGTTTCTGTGTGTGTGTAAGTTTCTGTGTGTGTAAGTTTTTGGTGTGTGTGTGTGTAAGTTTTTATGCGTGTGTAAGTTTTTGTGTGTGTGTAAGTTTTTTTGTGTGTGTGTAAGTTTCTGTGTGTGTAAGTTTTTTGTGTGTGTAAGTTTTTATGTGTGTGTAAGTTTTTGTGTGTGTGTAAGTTTTTTTTGTGTGTGTAAGTTTTTTGCGTGTGTAAGTTTTTGTGTGTGTATAAGTTTTTTGTGTGTGTAAGTTTTTGTGTGTGTGTAAGTTTTTGTGTGTGTGTAAGTTTTTGTGTGTCTGTAAGTTTTAGTGTGTGTGTAAGTTGTTGTGTGTGTGTGTAAGTTTTTGTGTGTGTGTGTGTGTAAGTTTTTGTGTGTGCGTAAGTTTTTGTGTGTGTGTAAGTTTTTGTGTGTGTGTAAGTTGTTGTGTGTGTGTAAGTTTTTGTGTGTGTGTGTCTGTGTAAGTTTTTGTGTGTGTGTGTACGTTTTTTTTGTGTGTGTGTAAGTTTTTGTGTGTGTGTAAGTTTTTGTGTGTGTGTAAGTTTTTTTTTTGTGTGTGTGTGTAAGTTTTTGTGTGTGTGTGTGTGTAAGTTTTTGTGTGTGTGTGAGTTTTTTGTGTGTGTCTAATTTTTTTTGTGTGTGTTGTCTAAGTTTTGTGTGTGTGTGTGTGTGTAAGTTTTCGTGTGTGTGTAAGTTTTTTGTGTGTGTGTGTAAGTTTTTTGTGTGTGTGTAAGTTTTTTCGTGTGTGTGTGTAAGTTTTTGTGTGTGTGTGTAAGTTTTTGTGTGTTTGTAAGTTTTTGTGTGTGTGTAAGTTTTTTTGTGTGTATGTGTAAGTTTTTTGTGTGTGTAAGTTTTTGTGTGTGTGTAAGTTCTTGTGTGTGTGTAAGTTTTTTTTGTGTGTGCAAGCTTTTTTTGTGTGTAAGATTTTGTATGTGTTTAAGTTTTGTGTGTGTGTGTGTAAGTTTTTTGTGTGTGTGTGTGTAAGTTTTTGTGTGTGTGTAAGTTTTTTGTGTGTGTGTAAGTTTTTTTTTTGTGTAAGTTTTTGTGTGTGTGTAAGTTTTTGTGTGTGTGTAAGTTTTTTGTGTGTGTGTAAGTTTTTTTTTGTGTGTAAGTTTTTGTGTGTGTGTAAGTTTTTTTTGTGTGTAAGTTTTTGTGTGTGTATAAGTTTTTGTGTGTGTGTATAAGTTTTGTGTGTGTGTGTGTGTGTAATTTTTGTGTGTGTGTAAGTTTTTTGTGTGTGTGTAAGTTTTTTTGTGTGTGTAAGTTTTTTGTGTGTGTGTTTGTAAGTTTTTGTGCGTGTGTAAGTTTTTGTGTGTGTGTGTGTAAGTTTTTGTGTGTGTGTAAGTTTTTTTTTTTTGTGTGTAAGTTTTTTTGTGTGTGTAAGTTTTTTTTTGTGTGTGTAAGTTTTGTGTGTGTGTAAGTTTTTGTGTTTGTGTGTAAGTTTGGTGTGTGTGTGTAAGTTTTTGTGTGTCTGTAAGTTTTAGTGTGTGTGTAAGTTGTTGTTGTGTGTGTGTAAGTTTTTGTGTGTGTGTGTGTGTAAGTTTTTGTGTGTGTGTAAGTTTTTGTGTGTGTGTAAGTTTTTTTTGTGTGTGGGTAAGTTTTTTGTGTCTGGGTAAGTTTTTTGTGTGTGTAAGTTTTTGTGTGTGTGTGTAAATTTTTGTGTGTGTAAGTTTTTGTGTGTGTAAGTTTTTGTGTGTGTGTGTAAGTTTGTGTGTGTGTGTGTGTGTAAGTTTTTGTGTGCGTGTGTAAGTTTTTGTGTGTGTGTAAGTTTTTTTGTGTGTATGTAAGTTTGTGTGTGTGTGTAAGTTTTTGTGTGTGTGTAAGTTTTTTATGTGTGTGTAAGTTTTTGTGTGTGTGTAAGTTTTTTTTGTGTGTAAGTTTTAGTGTGTGTGTGTAAGTTTTTGTGTGTGTGTAAGTTTTTGTGTGTGTGTAAGTTTTTATGTGTGTGTAAGTTTTTTTTTGTGTGTAAATTTTTTTTGTGTGTGTGAATGTTTTTGTGTCTGTGTAAGTTTTTGTGTGTGTGTGTGTAAGTTTTTGTGTGTGTGCGTGTAAGTTTTTGTGTGTGTGTGTAAGTTTTTGTGTGTGTGTGTAAGTTTTTGTGTGTGTAAGTTTTTTGTTTAATGTAAGTTTTTGTGTGTGTGTAAGTTTTTATGAGTGCGTAAGTTTCTGTATGTGTGTAAGTTTCTGTGTGTGTAAGTTTTTGTGTGTGTGTGTGTGTAAGTTTTTATGTATAAGTTTTTGTGTGTGTGTAAGTTTTTGTGCGTGTGTGTAAGTTTCTGTGTGTGTAATTTTTTTTGTGTGTGTAAGTTTTTATGTGTGTGTAAGTTTTTGTGTGTGTGTAAGTTTTTGTGTGTCTGTAAGTTTTAGTTGTGTGTGTAAAGTTGTTGTGTGCGTGTGTAAGTTTTTGTGTGTGTGTGTGTAAGTTTGTGTGTGTGTGTGTGTGTAAGTTTTTATGTATAAGTTTTTGTGTGTGTGTAAGTTTTTGTGCGTGTGTGTAAGTTTCTGTGTGTGTAATTTTTTTTGTGTGTGTAAGTTTTTATGTGTGCGTAAGTTTTTGTGTGTGTGTAAGTTTTTGTGTGTGTGTAAGTTGTTGTGTGTGTGTAAGTTTTTTGTGTGTGTGTGTGTGTGTAGTTTTTTTTTGTGTGTGTAAGTTTTTGTGTGTGTGTGTAAGTTTTTGTGTGTGTGTAAGTTTTTTTGTATGTTTGTAAGTTTTTGTGTGTGTGTAAGTTTTTGTGTGTGTGTAAGTTTTTGTGTGTGTGTAAGTTTTTGTGTGTCTGTAAGTTTTAGTGTGTGTGTAAGTTGTTGTGTGTGTGTGTAAGTTTTTGTGTGTGTGTGTGTGTAAGTTTTTGTGTGTGTGCGTAAGTTTTGTGTGTGTGTGTAAGTTTTTGTGTGTGTGTAAGTTGTTGTGTGTGTGTAAGTTTTTGTGTGTGTGTGTCTGTGTAAGTTTTTGTGTGTGTGTGTACGTTTTTTTTGTGTGTGTGTAAGTTTTTGTGTGTGTGTAAGTTTTTGTGTGTGTGTAAGTTTTTTTTTTGTGTGTGTGTGTAAGTTTTTGTGTGTGTGTGTGTGTAAGTTTTTGTGTGTGTGTGAGTTTTTGTGTGTGTCTAATTTTTTTGGTGTGTGTCTAAGTTTTGTGTGTGTGTGTGTGTGTAAGTTTTCGTGTGTGTGTAAGTTTTTGTGTGTGTGTGTAAGTTTTTTGTGTGTGTAAGTTTTTTCGTGTGTGTGTGTAAGTTTTTGTGTGTGTGTGTAAGTTTTTGTGTGTGTGTGTAAGTTTTTTTTTGTGTGTGTAAGTTTTTGTGTTTGTAAGTTTTTGTGTGTGTGTAAGTTTTTTGTGTGTATGTGTAAGTTTTTTTGTGTGTGTAAGTTTTTGTGTGTGTGTAAGTTCTTGTGTGTGTGTAAGTTTTTTTTGTGTGTGCAAGCTTTTTTTGTGTGTAAGATTTTGTATGTGTTTAAGTTTTGTGTGTGTGTGTGTAAGTTTTTTGTGTGTGTGTGTGTAAGTTTTTGTGTGCTGTGTAAGTTTTTGTGTGTGTGTAGTTGTTTTTATAAGTTTGTGTAAGTTTTTGTGTGTGTAAGTTTTTGTGTGTGTGTAAGTTTTTGTGTGTGTGTAAGTTTTTTTTGTGTGTAAGTTTTGTGGATGTGTGTAAGTTTTTTTTGATGTGTAAGTTTTAGGCTGTTGTGTGTATAAGTTTTTGTGTGTGTATAAGTTTTGTGTGTGTGTGTGTGTGTAATTTTGTGTGTGTGTAAAGTTTTTTGTGTGTGTGTAAGTTTTTTTGTGTGTGTAAGTTTTCGTGTGTGTGTTTGTAATGTTTTTGTGTGTGTGTAAGTTTTGTGTGTGTGCGTGTAAGTTTTTGTGCGATGTGAAGTTTTTGTGTGTGTTGTGTGTAAGTTTTGGGTGTGTGTAAGTTTTTTTTGTGTGTAAGTTTTTTGTGTGTGTAAGTTTTTTTTGTGTGTGTAAGTTTTTGTGTGTGTGTAAGTTTTTTGTGTTTGTGTGTAAGTTTGTGTGTTTGTGTAAGTTTTTGTGTGTCTGTAAGTTTTAGTGTGTGTGTAAGTTGTTGTTGTGTGTGTGTAAGTTTTTTGTGTGTGTGTGTGTGTAAGTTTTCAACGTGTGTGTAAGTTTTTGTGTGTGTGTAAGTTTTTTTGTGTTGGTCGTAAGGTTTTTGTGTCTGGGTAAGTTTTTGTGTGTGTGTAAGTTTTTGTGTGTGTGTAAATTTTTTGTGTGTGTAAGTTTTGTGTGTGGCAAGTTTTGTGTGTGTGTGTAAGTTTGTGTGTGTGTGTGTGTGTAAGTTTTTGTGTGCGTGTGTGTAAGTTTTTGTGTGTGTGTAAGTTTTTTTGTGTGTATGTAAGTTTTTGTGTGTGTGTGTGTAAGTTTTTGTGTGTGTGTAAGTTTTTATGTGTGTGTAAGTTTTTGTTGTGTGTAAGAAGTTTTTTTGTGTTTGTAAGTTTTAGTGTGTGTGTTGTAAGTTTTTGTGTGTGTGTAAGTTTTGTGTGTGTGTAATTTTTATGTGTGGTAAGTTTTTTTTTGTGTGTGTGAATTTTTTTTTGTGTGTGTGAATGTTTTTTGTGTTGTGTAAGTTTTTGTGTGTGTGTTGTAAGTTTTTTGTGTGTGTGCGTGTAAGTTTTGTGTGTGTGTGTAAGTTTTTGTGTGTGTGTGAGTTTTTGTGTGTGTGTAAGTTTTTGTTGTGTGTGTGTAAGTTTTTATGAGTGCGTAAGTTTTCTGTATGTGTGTAAGTTTCTGTGTGTGTAAGTTTTTGTGTGTGTGTGTGTGTAAGTTTTTATGTATAAGTTTTTGTGTGTGTGTAAGTTTTTGCGTGCGTGTGTGTAAGTTTCTGTGTGTGTAATTTTTTTTGTGTGTGTAAGTTTTTATGTGTGTGTAAGTTTTTGTGTGTGTGTGTAGTTTTTGTGTGTCTGTAAGTTTTTTGTGTGTTGTGTAAGTTTTGTGTGCGTGTGTAAGTTTTTGTGTGTGTGTGGTGTGTAAGTTTGTGTGTGTGTGTGTGTGTAAGTTTTTTATGTATAAGTTTTTGTGTGTGGTAAGTTTTTTGTGCGTGTGTGTAAGTTTTCTGTTGTGTGTAATTTTTTGTGTGTGTAAGTTTTTATGTGTGCGTAAGTTTTTGGGTGTGTGTAAGTTTTTGTGTGTGTGTAAGTTGTTGTGTGTGTGTAAGTTTTTGGGTGTGTGTGTGTGTAAGTTTTTTTTTGTGTGTGTAAGTTTTTGTGTGTGTGTGAAAGGTTTAGTTGTGTGTGTAAGTTTTTTTTGTGTGTGTAAGTTTTGTGTGGTGTGTGTGTAAGTTTTTGTGTGTGTGTGTAAGTTTTTGTGTGTGTGTAAGTTTTGTGTGTCCTAAGTTTTTTTGTGTGTGTCCCTAAGTTTTTTTGTGTGTGTGTAAGTTTTTGTGTGTGTGTGTGTGTAATTTTTGTTGTGTTTGTAAGTTTTTTGTTGTGTGTGTGTAAGTTTTTGTGTGTGTGTGTAAGTTTTTTTGTGTGTGTAAGTTTTGTGTGTGTGTACGTTTTTGTGTGTGTGTAAGTTTTTTTGTTGTGTGTAAGTTTTTTTGTGTGTGTAAAAGTTTTGTGTGTGTGTAAGTTTTTTGTGTGTGTGGTAAGTTTTTGGCTGTGTGTGTGTAAGTTTTGTGTGTTGGTGTAATTTTTTTTTGTGTTTTTTTTTTGTGTAATTTTTGTGTGTGTGTAAGTTCTTGTGTGTGTGTAAGTTTTTTGTGTGTGTGTAAGTTTTTTTTGTGTGTAAGTTTTTGTGTGTGTGTGTACAGTTTTTGTGGTGGTGTAAGTTTTTTTGTGTGTGTAAGTTTTTTTGGTCTGTAAGTTTTTGTGTGTGTTTAAGTTTTTTTGTGTGTAAGTTTTTTGTGTGTGTGTAAGTTTTTTGTGAGTGTTGTGTAAGTTTTTGTGTGGTGTGTAAGTTTTTTTGTGTGTGTAAGTTTTTTTGTGTGTCTAAGTTTTTTTGTGTTTGTGTGTGTGTAAGTTTTTGTGTGTGTGTAAGTTTTTGTGTGTGTGCGTGTAAGTTTTTTGTGTGTGTGTGCGTAAGTTTTTGTGTGTGTGTAAGTTTTTGTGTGTGTGTAAGTTTTTGTTGTGTATGTTTTTATGTGTGTGTGTGTAAGTTTCTGTGTGTGTGTAAGTTTTTTTTTGTGTGTGTAAGTTTTTGTAAGTGTGTGTGTTTTTTTTGTCGTGTGTAAGTTTCTATGTGTGTGTGTTTTGTGTTGTGTGTTAGTGTAAGTTTCTGTGTTGTGTAAGTTCTTTTCTGTGTGTGTAAGTTTTGTGTGTGTGTAAGTTTTTGTGTGCGTGTGTAAGTTTTTTTTTTGGTGTGGTAAGTTTTTGTGTGGGGGGGGGGTGTGTAAGTTTGTGTGTGTGTGTAAATTTTTGTGTGTGGTGTTTTTTTTTGTGTGTGGAAGTTTTTGTGTGTGTGTAAGTTTGGTGTGTGTGTGTGTGTGTGTGTGTGTGTAAGTTTTTGTGTGTGTGTGTGTAAGTTTTTGTGTGTGTATGTAAGTTTGTGTGTGTGTGTAGTTTTTGTTGTGTGTGTGTAAGTTTTTTGTGTGTGTGTAAAGTTTTTGTGTGTGTGTAATTTTTTGTGTGTGTGTAAGTCCCTTATTTTGTGTGTTGTAAGTTTTTGATTGTGTGTAAGTTTTTGTGTGTGTGTAAGTTTTTATGTGTGTGTAAGTTTTTTTTTGTGTAAATTTTTTTTGTGTGTGAAAGTTTTTGTGTCTGTGTAAGTTTTTGTGTGTGTGTAAGTTTTTGCGTGTGTGCGTGTAAGTTTTTGTGTGTGTGTGTGTTGTAAAGTTAATTGTGTGTGTGTGTAAGGTTTTTGTGTGTGTGTAAGTTTTTATGAGTGTGTAAGTTTCTGTGTATGTGTAAGTTCTGTGTGATGTAAGGCTTTTTTTGTGTGTGTGTGTGTGTGTGTAAGTTTTTATGCGTGCTGTGTAAGAACGTTTTTGTGGTGTGTGTAAGTTTTTTTTTGTGTGTGTGAAGTGCTGTGTGTGTAAGGTTTTGTTGTGTGTAAGTTTTTTATGTGGTGTGTGTAAGTTTTTGTGTGTGTGTAAGTTTTTTTTTTTGTGTGTGTGTAAGTTTTTTGTGTGTGTAAGTTTTTGTGTCTGTGTGTGTAAGTTTTGTGTGTGTTGTGTGTAAGTTTTTGTGTGTGTGTAAGTTTTTTGTATGTGTGTAAGTTTTTGTGTGTGTGTAAGTTTTTGTGTGTTGTAAGTTTTTGTAAAAATGTGTGTGTAAGTTTTTGTGTGTCTGTAAGTTTTTGTGTGTGTGTAAGTAAGTTGTGTGTGTGTGTAAGTTTTTTGTGTGTGTGTGTGTAAGTTTTTGTGTGGTGTGCGTAAGTTTTTGTGTGTGTGTAAGTTTTGTGTGTGTGTGTAAGTTTGTTGTGTGTGTGTAAGTTTTGTGTGGTGTGTGTCTGTGTAAGTTTTTGTGTGTGTGTGCTACGTTTTTTTTTTTGTGTGTGTGTGTAAGTTTTTGTGTTTGTGTAAGTTTTTGTGTGTGTGTAAGTTTTTTTTTTTTTGTGTGTGTGTAAGTTTTTGTGTGTGTGTGTGTAAGTTTTTGTGTGTGTGTAACTGTGATTTTTTTGTGTGTGTCTAATTTGTTTTGTGTGTGTAAAGTTTTTTTTCCCCCTGTGTGTGTGTGTGTAAGTTTTTGTGTGTGTAAGTTTTTTGTGTGTGTAAGTTTTTCCGTGTGTGTGTGTAAGTTTTTGTGTGTGTGTGTAAGTTTTTTTGTGTGTGTGTGTAAGTTTTTTTGTGTGTGTGTAAGTTTTGTGTGTGTGTTTAAGTTTTTGTGTTTGTGTAAATTTTTGTGTGTGTGTGTAAGTTTTTTGTGTGTGTGTAAGTTTTTGTGTGTGTGTAAGTTTTTTTTGTGTGTGTAAGTTTTTTGTGTGTGTGCAAGCTTTTTTGTGTGTATGATTTGTATGTGTGTAAGTTTTGGTTGTGTGTGTGTAAGTTTTTGTGTGTGTGTGTAAGTTTTTGTGTGTGTGTAAGTTTTTTTGTGTGGTGTAAGTTTTTTTGTGTTGTGTAAGTTTTTGTGTGTGTGTAAGTTTTTTGTTGTGTGTGTAAGTTTTTGTGTGTGTGTAAGTTTTTTTTGTGTGTGTAAGTTTTTTGTGTGTGTGTAAGTTTTTTTGTTTTGTGTGCAAGTTTTTTGTGTGTGTGTATGTAAGTTTTTGTGTGTGTGTGTGTAAGTTTTGTGTGTGTGTAAGTTTTTTGTGTGTGTGTAAGTTTTTTTGTGTGTGTAAGTTTTTGTGTGTGTGTGTGTAAGTTTTTGTGTGTGTGTAAGATTTTGTGTGTGTGCGTGTAAGTTTGTGTGTGTGTGTGTGTAAGTTTTTGTGTGTGTGTAAGTTTTTGTGTGTGTGTAAGTTTTTATGTGTGTATGTGTCCTGTGTTTGTGTGTAAGTTTCTGTGTGTGTGTGTAAGTTTTTTTGTGTGTGAAAGTTTTTGTGTGTGTGTAAGTTTTTGTGTGTGTGTAAGTTTCTGTGTGTGTCTGTGTGTTGTGTGTAAGTTTCTGTGTGTGTAAGTGTAGCCTTTTTCTGTTTGTGTGTAAGTTTTTGTGTGTGTGTAAGTTTTTTTTGTGTGTAAGTTTTTTGTGTGTGTGTAAGTTTTTTTTGTGTGTGTAAGGTTTTGTGTGTGTGTGTAAGTTTTTGTGTTGTGTGTGTAAGTTTTTTGTGTGTGTGTAAGTTTTTGTGTGTGTGTAAGTTTTTTTGTGTGTGTGTAAGTTTTTTTTTTGTGTGTGGGTAAGTTTTTGTGTGTGTTTAAGTTTTTTTGTGTGTGTAAATTTTTGTGTGTGTGTAAGTTTTTGTGTGTGTGTAAGTTTTTGTGTATGTGTGAGTTTTTGTGTGTGTGTGGTGTAAGTTTTTGTGTGCGTGTGTAAGTTTTTGTGTGTGTATGTAAGTTTGTGTGTGTGTGTAAGTTTTTGTGTGTGTGTAAGTTTTTATGTGTGTGTAAGTTTTTGTGTGTGTGTAAGTTTTTTATGTGTGTGTAAGTTTTTGTGTGTGTGTAAGTTTTTGTGTGTGTGTAATTTTTTTTGTGTGTGTAAGTTTTTTTTGTGTGTGTGTAAGTTTTTGTGTCTGTGTAAGTTTTTTGTGTGTGTGTAAGTTTTGTTGTGTGTGTGTGTGCGTGTAAGTTTTTGTGTGTGTGTGTAAGTTTTTGTTGTGTGTGTAAGTTTTTATGTGTGTGTAAGTTTTTATGAGTGTGTAAGTTTCTGTGTTTGTGTAAGTTTTTGTGTGTGTGGTCAAGTTTTTTGTGTGTTGTGTGTGTAAGTTTTTGTGTTTGTGTAAGTTTTTGTGTTGTGTGTAAGTTTGTTTTGTGTGTGTAAGTTTTTTGTGTGTGTGTAAGTTTTTGTGTGTGTGTGAGTTTTTTTGTGTGTGTGTAAGTTTTTGTGTGTGTGTAAGTTTTTGTGTGTGTGTGTAAGTTTTAGTGTGTGTGTTAAGTTTTTTTGTGTGTCTGTGAAGTTTTAGTGTGTGTGTGTAAGTGTTGTTGTGTGTGTGTGTAAGTTTGTGTGTGTGTGTGTGTGTGTAAGTTTTTGTTTGTGTGTGTAAGTTTTTGTGTGTGTGTAAGTTTTTGTGTGTGTGTAAAGTTGTTGTGTGTGTGTAAGTTTTTGTGTGTGTATGTAAGTTTTTGTGTTTGTGTGTAAGTTTTTGTGTGTGTGTGTAAGTTTTTGTGTATGTGTAAGTTTTTATGTGGGTGTAAGTTCTTGTGTGTGTGTTAAGTTTTTGTGTGTGTAAGTTTTTGTGTGTGTGTGAGTTTTTTGTGTTGTGTGTAAGTTTTTGTTTGTGTGTAACTTTTTGTGTGTGTGTAAGTTTTTTTTTGTGTGTGTAAGTTTTTGTGTAAATTTTTGTGTGTGTGTAATTTTTTTTTGTGTGTGTAAGTTTTTGTGTGTGTGTAAGTTTTTGTGTGTGTGTAAGTTTTTTGTTTGTGTGTGTAAGTTTTTGTGTAAATTTTTTTTGTGTGTGTAAGTTTTTTTTGTGTGTGCAAGTTTTTTGTGTGTGTGTAAGTTTTTTTGTGTGTGTGTAAGTTTTTTGTGTGTGTGTGTAAGTTTTTGTGTGTGTGTAAGTTTTTGTGTGTGTGTGTAGTTTTTTTTGTGTGTGTGTGGGTAATTTTTTGTGTGGGGCTGTGTTTAAGTTTTTTATTGTGTGTGTAAATTTTTGTGTGTGTGTAAGTTTTGTGTGTGTGTAAGTTTTGTGTGTGTGTGAACGTTTTTTTGTGTGTGTGTGTGTGTAAGTTTTTGTGTGTATGTAAGTTTGTGTGTGTGTGTGTAAGTTTTGTGTGTGTGTGTAAGTTTTTATGTGTGTGTAAGTTTTTTGTGTGTGTAAGTTTTTATGAGTGTGTAAGTTTCTGTGTGTGTAAGTTTCTGTGTGTGTAAGTTTTTTGTGTGTGTGTGTAAGTTTTCTATGTGTGTGTAAGTTTTTGTGTGTGTTGTAAGTTGTTTTGTGTGTGTAAGTTTTTACGGTGTGTGTGTGTAAGTTTTTGCGTGTGTGTGAGTTTTTTTTTGTGTGTGTAAGTTTTTGTGTGTGTGTAAGTTTTTGTGTGTGTGTGTGTAAGTTTTTTCCCCCCCAGTGTGTGTGTAAGTTTTTGTGTGTCTGTAAGTTTTAGTGTGTGTGTAAGTTGTTGTGTGTGTGTGTAAGTTTTTGTGTGTGTGTAAGTTTTTGTTTGTGTGTGTAAGTTTTTTGTGTATGCGTAAGTTTTTGTGTGTGTGTAAGTTGTTTGTGTGTGTAAGTTTTTGTGTGTGTGTGTGTAAGTTTTTATGAGTGTGTAAGTTTCTGTGTGTGTGTAAGTTTCTGTGTGTGTAAGTTTTTGTTGTGTGTGTGTGTGTGTAAGTTTTTATGCGTGTGTAAGTTTTTGTGTGTGTGTAAGTTTTTTTTTGTGTGTGTGTAAGTTTCTGTGTGTGTAAGTTTTTTGTGTGTGTAAGTTTTTATGTGTGTGTAAGTTTTTGTGTGTGTGTAATTTTTTTTGTGTGTGTAAGTTTTTTTTGTGTGTGTAAGTTTTTGTGTGTGTATAAGTTTTTGTTGTGTTGTAAGTTTTTGTGTGTGTGTAAGTTTTTTGTATGTGTGTAAGTTTGTGTGTGTGTGTGTAAGTTTTTGTGTGTGTTGTAAGTTTTTGTGTGTGTGTAAGTTTTTGTGTGTCTGTAAGTTTTAGTGTGTGTGTAAGTTTGTTGTGTGTGTGTGTAAGTTTTTGTGTGTGTGTGTGTGTAAGTTTTTGTGTGTGTGCGTAAGTTTTTGTGTGTGTGTGTAAGTTTTTTTGTGTGTGTGTAAGTTGTTGTGTGTGTGTAAGTTTTGTGTCTGTGTGTGTCTGTGTAAGTTTTGTGTGTGTGTGTACGTTTTTTTTTGTGTGTGTGTAAGTTTTTGTGTGTGTGTAAGTTTTTTGTGTGTTGTTGTGTAAGTTTTGTGTGTGTGTGTGTAAGTTTTTGTGTGTGTGTGTAAGTTTTTGTGTGTGTGTGTAGAGTTTTTGTGTGTGTCTAATTTGTTTTGTGTGTGTGTAAGTTTTTTTTGTGTGTGTGTGTGTGTAAGTTTTTGTGTGTGTGTGTAAGTTTTGTGTGTGTGTGTAAGTTTTTCGTGTGTGTGTGTAAGTTTTTGGTGTGTGTGTGTAAGTTTTGTGTGTGTGTGTAAGTTTTTTTTGTTGTGTGTTGTAAGTTTTGTGTTGTGTGTAAGTTTTTGTGTTTGTGTAAGTTTTTGTTGTGTGTGTGTAAGTTTTTGTTGTGTGTGTAAGTTTTTGTGTGTGTGTAAGTTTTTGTGGTGTGTAAGTTTTTTTTTGTGTGTGCAAGTTTTTTTTGTGTGTAAGTTTTTGTATGTGTGTAAGTTTTGTGTGTGTGTAAGTACGTTTTGTGTGTGTGTGTAAGTTTTGTGTGTGTGTAAGTTTTTTTGTGTGTGTGTGTAAGTTTTTTTGCTGTGTGTGTAAGTTTTTTGTGTGTGTGTAAAGTTTTTGTGTGTGTGTAAGTTTTTGTGTGTGGTGTAAGTTTTTTTTGTTGTGTGTGTGTTTTAAGTGTGTGTGTGTGTAAGTTTTTTTGTGTGTGTGTAAGTTTTTGTGTGTGTGTGTGTAAGTTTTTGTGTGAGTGTGTGTGTAAGTTTTTGTGTGTGTGTAAGTTTTTTGTGTGTGTGTGTAAGTTTTTTGTGTGTGTTTTTGTTTTTGTGTGTGTGTATGTGTAAGTTTTTGTGTGTGTGTAAGTTTTTGTGTGTGTGCGTGTAAGTTTTTGTGTGGTGTTGTAAGTTTTTGTGTGTGTGTAAGTTTTTGTGTGTGTGTGTAAGTTTTTAGTGTGTGTATGTGTGTGTTTGTGTGTAGTTTTTGTGTGTGTGTGTAAGTTTTTTTTGTGTGTGAAAGTTTTTGTGTGTGTGTAAGTTTTTGTGTGTGTGTAAGTTTCTGTGTGTGTCTGTGTGTTTGTGTGTAAGTTTTGTGTGTGTGTGTAAGTTTTTTTTCTGTGTGTAAGTTTTTGTGTGTGTGTAAGTTTTTGTGTGTGTGTAAGTTTTTTTTGTGTGTGTAAGTTTTTTTTGTAGGTGTGTGTGTAAGTTTTTGTGTGTGTGTAAGTTTTGTGTGTGTGTAAGTTTTTTTTCTGTGTGTGTAAGTTTTTGTGTGTGTAAGTTTTTGTGGTGTGTGTAAGTTTTTTTTGTGTGTGGTGTAAGTTTTTGTTTGTTTAAGTTTTTTTGTGTGTGTAAGTTTTTGTGTGTGTGTAAGTTTTTTTGTGTGTGTGTAAAGTTTTTGTGTGTGTGTAAGTTTTTTTGTGTGTGTTGTAAGTTTTTTTTTGTGTGTGGGTAAGTTTTTGTGTGTGTTTAAGTTTTTTTTTGTGTGTAAATTTTTGTGTGTGTGTAAGTTTTTGTGTGTGTGTAAGTTTTTGTGTGTGTGTGAAGTTTTTTGTGTGTGCGTGCGTGTGTAAGTTTTTTGTGTGTGTGTGTAAGTTTTTGTGTGTGTATGTAAGTTTTTGTGTGTGTGTGTAAGTTTTTGTGTGTGTAAGTTTTTTATGTGTGTGTAAGTTTTATGTGGTGTGTAAGTTTTGTGTGTGTGTGTAAGTTTTGTGTGTGTGTAAGTTTGTGGTGTGTGTGTAAGTTTTTGTGTGTGTGTAAGTTTTTGTGTGTGTGTAATTTTTTTGTGTGTGTAAGTTTTTGTGTGTGTGTAAGTTTTTGTGTGTGTGCGTGTAAGTTTTTTTGTGTGTGTAATGTAAGTTTTTTGTGTGTGTGTTTTTGTGTGTGTAAGTTTTTATGTGTGTGTAAGTTTTTGTGTGTGTAAGTTTTTAGAGTGTGTGTAAGTTTTTGTGTGTGTGTAAGTTTTTGTGTGTGTGTGTAAGTTTTTTGTTTGTGTGTGTGTGTAAGTTTTTATGTGTGTGTAAGTTGTTTTGTGTTGTGTAGTAAAGTTTTTGTTGTGTGTAAGTTTTTGTGTGTGTAAAGTTTTTGTGTGTGTGTGTAAGTTTTTTTGTGTGTGTTGTAAGTTTTGTGTGTGTGTGTGTAAGTTTTTTGTGTGTGTGTAAGTTTTAGTGTGTGTGTAAGTTTTTGTGTGTGTGTGTAAGTTTTTTAGTGTTGTGTGTAAGTTTTTGTTGTGTCGTGTAAGTTTTGTGTGTGTGTGTAAGTTTGTGTGTGTTTGTGTGTAAGTTTTGTGTGTGTGTGTGTGTAAGTTTTTGTGTTGTAACAGTGTGTGTGAAGTTTTGTGTGTGTGTAAGTTTTGTGTGTGTGTAAGTTTTGTGTCGTGTGTAAGTTTTTGTGTGTGTATGTAAGTTTTTGTGTTTGTGTGTAAGTTTTTGTGGTGTGTGTAAGTTTTTGTGTGTGTGTAAGTTTTATGTGTGTGTAAGTTTTGTGTGTGTTTTAAGTTTTGTGTGTGTAAGTTTTTGTGTGTGTGTGTGAGTTTTTGTGTGGGTGTAAGTTTTTGTGTGTGTGTAAGTTTTTGTGTGTGTGTGTAAGTTTTTTTGTGTGTTGTGTAAGTTTTTGTGTGTGTGTAAGTTTTTGTGTGTGTGTAAGTTTTTGTGTGTGTGTAAGTTTTTGTGTGTGTAATTTTTTGTGTGTGTGTAAGTTTTTTGTTGTGTGTGTTTAAGTTTTTGTGTGTGTGTAAGTTTTTGTTTCGTGTGTGTAAGTTTTTGTGTGTGTGTGTGTGCGTGTAAGTTTTTGTGTGTGTGTAAGTTTTGTTGTGTGTGTGTAAGTTTTTATGTGTGTGTGTAAGTTTTTGTGTGTGTGTAAGTTTTTATGAGTGTGCAAGTTTCTGTGTGTGTGTAAGTTTCTGTGTGTGTAAGTTTTTTTGTGTGTGTGTGTGTAAGTTTTTATGTGTGTGTAAGTTTTGTGTGTGTGTAAGTTGTTTTGTGTGTGTAAGTTTTGGTGTGTGTGTAAGTTTTGCGTGTGTGTGTGAGTTTTTTTTTGTGTGTGTAAGTTTTTGTGTGTGTGTAAGTTTTTGTGTGTGTGTGTAAGTTTTAGTGTATGTGTAAGTTTTTGTGTGTCTGTAAGTTTTAGTGTGTCTGTAAGTTGTGTGTGTGTGTGTGTAAGTTTGTGTGTGTGTGTGTGTAAGTTTTTGTTTGTGTGTGTAAGTTTTTGTGTGTGTGTAAGTTTTTTGTGTGTGTGTGTAAGTTGTTGTGTGTGTGTAAGTTTTGTGTGTGTGTGTAAATTTTTTATGAGTGTGTAAGTTTCTGTGTGTGTGTAAGTTTCTGGTGTGTGTAAGTTTTTGTGTGTGTGTGTGTGTGTGTAAGTTTTTATGCGTGTGTAAGTTTTTGTGTGTGTGTAAGTTTTTTGTGTGTGTGTGTAAGTTTCTGTTGTGTGTAAGTTGTTGTGTGTGTGTGTAAGTTTTTGTGTGTGTGTGTGTAAGTTTTTGTGTGTGTGCGTAAGTTTTTGTGTGTGTGTAAGTTTTTGGTGTGTGTGTGTAAGTTGTTTGTGTGTGTGTAAGTTTTTTGTGTGTGTGTGTCTGTGTAAGTTTTTTGTGTGTGTGTACGTTTTTTTGTGTGTGTTGTGTAAGTTTTTGTGTGTGTGTAAGTTTTTGTGTGTGTGTAAGTTTTTTTTTTGTGTGTGTGTGTGTAAGTTTTTGTGTGTGTGTGTGTAAGTTTTTGTGTGTGTGTGAGTTTTTTGTGTGTGTCTAAGTTTGTTTTGTGTGTGTCTAAGTTTTTTTTTTTGTGTGTGTGTGTTGTAAGTTTTTGTGTGTGTGTAAGTTTTTGTGTGTGTGTAAGTTTTTTGTCTCTGTGTGTGTAAGTTTTTTGTGTGTGTGTGTAAGTTTTTGTGTGTGTGTCTAAGTTTTTTTTGTGTGTGTGTAAGTTTTTTTTGTGTGTTTGTAAGTTTTTGTGTGTTGTGTAAGTTTTTGTGTGTGTGTGTAAGTTTTTTGTGTGTGTAAGTTTTTTGTGTGTGTGTAAGTTTTTGTGTGTGTGTAAGTTTTTTTTGTGTGTTGCAAGCTTTTTTTGTGTGTAAGATTTTGTGTGTGTGTAAGTTTTTTGTGTGTTGTGTAAGTTTTTTTGTGTGTGTGTAAGTTTTTGTGTGTGCGTGTGTGTAAGTTTTTGTGTGTGTGTACGTTTTTTGTGTGTGTGCGTGTAAGTTTTGTGTGTGTGTGTAAGTTTTGTGTGTGTGTGTAAGTTTTTGTGTGTGTGTAAGTTTTTTTTATGTGTGTAATGTGTGTGTTTTGTGTGTAAGTTTCTGTGTGTGTGTAAGTTTTTTTTTGTGTGTGAAAGTTTTTGTGTGTGTGTAAGTTTTGTGTGTGTGTAAGTTTCTGTGTGTGTGTTTGTGTAAGTTTCTGTGTGTGTAAGTTTTTTTGTTTGTGTAAGTTTTGTGTGTGTGTAAGTTTTTGTGTGTGTGTAAGTTTTTTTTTGTGTGTGTAAGTTTTTTTTGTGTGTGTAAGTTTTTGATGTGTGTGTGTAAGTTTTTGTGTGTGTGTAAGTTTTTTGTGTGTGTGTGTGTAAGTTTTTTTTTGTGTGTGGGTAAGTTTTTGTGTGTGTTTAAGTTTTTTTGTGTGTGTAAATTTTTGTGTGTGTGTAGTTTTTTGTGTGTGTGTAAGTTTTTGTGTATGTGTGAGTTTTTGTGTGTTGTGTGTGTGTAAGTTTTTGTGTGCGTGTGTAAGTTTTTGTGTGTGTATGTAAGTTTTGTGTGTGTGCGTGTAAGTTTTGTGTGTGTGTGTAAGTTTTTGTGTGTGTGTGTGGAAGTTGTTGTGGTGTGTGTAAGTTTGTAAGTGTGTGTGTGTGTGTAAGTTTTATGAGTGTGTAAGTTTTCTGTGTGTGTGTAAGTTTCTGTGTGTGTAAGTTTGTGTGTGTGTGTGTGTGTAAGTTTTTATGCGTGTGTAAGTTTTTTGTGTGTGTGTAAGTTTTTTTGTGTGTGTGTAAGTTTCTGTGTGTGTAAGTTTTTTGTGTGTGTAAGTTTTTTTGTGTGTGTAAGTTTTTGTGTGTGTATAAGTTTTTTTTGTGTGTGTAAGTTTTTGTGTGTGTGTAAGTTTTTTGTATGTGTGTAAGTTTTTGTGTGTGTAAGTTTTTGTGTGTGTATAAGTTTTTTGTGTGTGTGTAAGTTTTTGTGTGTCTGTAAGTTTTAGTGTGTGTGTAAGTTGTTGTGTGTTTGTTGTAGTTTTTGTGTGTGTGTGTGTAAGTTTTTGTGTGTGTGCGTAAGTTTTGTGTGTGTGTAAGTTTTTGTGTGTGTGTAAGTTGTTGTGTGTGTGTAAGTTTTGTGTGTGTGTGTCTGTGTAAGTTTTTGTGTGTGTGTGTACGTTTTTTTGTGTGTGTGTGTGTAAGTTTTGTGTGTGTGTAAGTTTTGTGTGTGTGTAGTTTTTTTTTGTGTGTGTGTGTAAGTTTTTGTGTGTGTGTATAAGTTTTTGTGTGTGTGTGTGTGTTTGTGAGTTTTTGTGTGTGTCTAATTTGTTTTGTGTGTGTCTAAGTTTTGTGTGTGTGTGTGTGTGTGTGTGTGTGTGTGTAAGTTTTTGTGTGTGTGTGTAAGTTTTTGTGTGTGTAAGTTTTTGGCGTGTGTGTGTGTAAGTTTTTGTGTGTGTGTGTAAGTTTTTGTGTGTGTGTAAGTTTTTTTGTGTGTGTGTAAGTTTTTGTGTGTTTGTAAGTTTTTGTGTTTGTGTAAGTTTTTGTGTGTGTGTGTAAGTTTTTTGTGTGTGTAAGTTTTTGTGTGTGTGTAAGGTTTTGTGTGTGTAAGTTTTTTTTTTTGTGTGTGCAAGCTTTTTTTGTGTGTAAGATTTTGTGGTATGTGTGTAAGTTTTGTGTGTGTGTGTGTAAGTTTTTTGTGTGTGTGTGTAAGTTTTTGTGTGTGTGTAAGTTTTTTTGTGTGTGTAAGTTTTTGTGTGTGTGTGTGTAAGTTTTTCGTGTGTGTGTAAGTTTTTGTGTGTGTGCGTGTAAGTTTTGTGTGTGTGTGTGTGTAAGTTTTGTGTGTGTGTAAGTTTTTTATGTGGTGTATGTGTGTGTTCGTGTGTAAAGTTTCTGTGTGTGTGTAAGTTTTTTTTTTGTGTGTGAAAGTTTTGTGTGTGTGTGTAAGTTTTTGTGTGTGTGTAAGTTTCTGTGTGTGTCTGTGTGTTTGTGTAAGTTTCTGTGTGTGTAAGTTTTTTTTCTGTGTGTAAGGTTTTGTGTGTGTGTAAGTTTTTGTGTGTGTGTGTAAGTTTTTTTTTGTGTGTGTGTAAGTTTTTTTTGTGTGTGTAAGTTTTTGTGTGTGTGTAAGTTTTTGTGTGTGTGTAAGTTTTTTTGTGTGTGTGTAAGTTTTGTGTGTGAGTGTAAGTTTTTGTGTGTGTGTGTAAGTTTTTTTTGTGTGTGGGTAAGTTTTGTGTGTGTGGTAAGTTTTTTTGTGTGTGTAAATTTTTGTGTGTGTGTAAGTTTTTGTGTGTGTGTAAGTTTTTGTGTATGTGGGAGTTTTTGTGTGTGTGTGTGAGTAAGTTTTTGTGTGCGTGTGTAAGTTTTTGTGTGTGTATGTCAGTTTGTGTGTGTGTGTGTGTAAGTTTTTGTGTGTGTGTAAGTTTTTCTGTGTGTGTAAGTTTTTTGTGTGTGTGTAAGTTTTTTGTGTGTGTGTAAGTTTTTGTGTGTGTGTAAGTTTTTGTGTGTGTGTAATTTTTTTTGTGTGTGTAAGTTTTTTTTTGTGTGTGTGTAAGTTTTTTTGTGTCTGTGTAAGTTTTTGTGTGTGTGTAAGTTTTTGTGTGTGTGCGTGTAAGTTTTTGTGTGTGTGTGTAAGTTTTTGTCTGTGTGTAAGTTTTTATGTGTGTGTGTAAGTTTTTGTGTGTGTGTAAGTTTTTATGAGTGTGTAAGTTTCTGTGTGTGTGTAAGTTTCTGTGTGTGTAAGTTTTTGTGTGTGTGTGAGTGTAAGTTTTTATGTTTGTGTAAGTTTTTGTGTGTGTGTAAGTTGTTTTGTGTGTGTAAGTTTTTGTGTGTGTGTAAGTTTTTGTGTGTGTGTGAGTTTTTTTTTGTGTGTGTGTAAGTTTTTGTGTGTGTGTAAGTTTTTGTGTGTGTGTGTAAGTTTTAGTGTGTGTGTAAGTTTTTGTGTGTCGTAAGTTTTAGTGTGTGTGTAAGTTGTTGTGTGTGTGTGTGTGTAAGCTTGTTGTGTGTTGTGTGTGTAAGTTTTTTGTGTGTTGTGTGTGTGAGTTTTTGTGTGTGTGTAAGTTTTGTGTGTGTGTAAGTTGTTGTGTGTGTAAGTTTTGTGTGTGTGTGTGTTTTTTGTGTTTGTGTGTAAGTTTTTGTGTGTGTGTGTGTAAGTTTTTGTGTGTGTGTAAGTTTTTATGTGTGTGTAAGTTCTTGTGTGTGTTTAAGTTTTTGTGTGTGTAAGTTTTTGTGTGTGTGTGTGGAGTTTTTGTGTGTGTGTAAGTTTTTGTTTGTGTGTAACTTTTTGTGTGTGTGTAAGTTTTTTTTTGTGTGTGTAAGTTTTGTGTAAATTTTTGTGTGTGTGTAATTTTTTTTGTGTGTGTGTAAGTTTTTGTGTGTGTGTAAGTTTTTGTGTGTGTGTAAGTTTTTTTGTGTGTGTGTAAGTTTTTGTGTAAATTTTTGTGTGTGTGTAAGTTTTTTTGTGTGTGTAAGTTTTTGTGTGTGTGTAAGTTTTTTGTGTGTGTGTAAGTTTTTTTGTGTGTGTGTAAGTTTTTGTGTGTGTGTAAGTTTTTGTGTGTGTGTGTAAGTTTTTTTTTTGTGTGTGTGGTAAGTTTTTGTGTGTGTTTAAGTTTTTTTGTGTGTGTAAATTTTTGTGTTTAAGTGTTTAAGTTTTTGTGTGTGTGTAAGTTTTTTGTGTGTGTGTGAGTTTTTTTTTTGTGTGTGTGTGTGTGTAAGTTTTTGTGTGCGTGTGTAAGTTTTTGTGTGTGTATGTAAGTTTGTGTGGTGTGTAAGTTTTTGTGTGTGTGTGTAAGTTTTTTGTTGTGTGTAAGTTTTTGTGTGTGTGTAAGTTTTTTGTGTGTGTGTAAGTTTTTGTGTGTGTGTAAGTTTTTTTGTGTGTGTAATTTTTTTGTGTGTGTGTAAGTTTTTTTTTTTTTGTGTGTGTAAGTTTTTGTGTCTGTGTAAGTTTTTGTGTGTTGTGTGTAAGTTTTTGTGTGTGTGTGTGTAAGTTTTTTGTTGTTTGTAAGTTTTTGTGTGTGTGTAAGTTTTATGTGTGTGTAAGTTTTTTGTGTGTGTGTAAGTTTTTATGAGTGTGTAAGTTTCTGTGTGTGTGTAAGTTTCTGTGTGTGTAAGTTTTTTTTGTGTGTGTGTGTAAGTTTTTATGTGTGTGTAAGTTTTTGTGTGTGTGTAAGTTGTTTTGTGTGTGTAAGTTTTTGTGTGTGTGTAAGTTTTTTTGCGTGTGTGTGTGAGTTTTTTTTTTGTGTGTGTAAGTTTTTGTGTGTGTGTAAGTTTTTGTGTGTGTGTGTAAGTTTTAGTGTGTGTGTAAGTTTTTGTGTGTCTGTAAGTTTTAGTGTGTGTGTAAGTTTTTGTGTGTGTGTGTGTAAGTTTGTGTGTGTGTGTGTGTGTGTGTGTAAGTTTTTGTTTGTGTGTGTAAGTTTTTGTGTGTGTGTAAGTTTTTGTGTGTGTGTAAGTTGTTGTGTGTGTGTAAGTTTTTTTGTGTGTGTGTAAGTTTTTGTGTTTGTGTGTGTAAGTTTTTGTGTGTGTGTGTAAGTTTTTGTGTGTGTGTAAGTTTTTATGTGTGTGTAAGTTCTTTGTGTGTGTGTAAGTTTTTCGTGTGTGGTGTGTAAGTTTTTGTGTGTGTGTGTGGAGTTTTTGTGTGTGTGTAAGTTTTTGTTTGTGTGTAACTTTTTTTGTGTGTGTGTAAGTTTTTTTGTGTGTGTAAGTTTTTTGTGTAAATTTTTGTGTGTGTGTAATTTTTTTGTGTGTGTAAGTTTTTGTGTTTGTGTAAGTTTTTGTGTTTGTGGAAGTTTTTGTGTGTGTGTGTGTGTGTAAGTTTTTTGTGTGTGTGTAAGTTTTTGTGTGGTGTAAGTTTTTATGAGTGTGTAAGTTTCTGTGTGTGTTTGTAAGTTTTTGTGTGTGTGTAAGTTTTGTGTGTGTGTAAGTTTTTGTGTGTGTGTGTAAGTTTTTTTTTGTTGTGTGGTAAGTTTTTGTGTGTGTTAAGTTTTTTTGTGTGTGTGTAAATTTTTGTGTGTGTGTAAGTTTTTGTGTGTGTGTAAGTTTTATGAGTGTGTGTGAGTTTTTGTGTGTGTGTGTGTGTGTGTGTGTAAGTTTTTGTGTGCGTGTGTAAGTTTTTGTGTGTGTATGTAAGTTTTGTGTGTGTGTAAGTTTTGTGTGTGTGTAAGTTTTTGTGTGTGTGTAAGTTTTTGTGTGTGTGTAAGTTTTTGTGTGTGTGTAATTTTTTGTGTGTGTAAGTTTTTTTTGTGTGTGTGTAAGTTTTTGTGTCTGTGTAAGTTTTTGTGTGTGTGTAAGTTTTTGTGTGTGTGCGTGTAAGTTTTTGTGTGTGTGTGTAAGTTTTTGTGTGTGTGTAAGTTTCTATGTGTGTGTAAGTTTTTGTGTGTGTGTAAGTTTTTATGAGTGTGTGTAAGTTTCTGTGTGTGTGTAAGTTTCTGTGTGTGTTAAGTTTTTTTTGTGTGTGTTTTAAGTTTTTATGTGTGTGTAAGTTTTTGTGTGTGTGTAAGTTGTTTTGTGTGTGTTGTAAGTTTTTGTGTGTGTAAGTTTTTGTGTGTGTGTGTGAGTTTTTTTGTGTGTGTGTGTGTCAAGTTTTTTTGTTGTGTGTAAGTTTTTGTGTGTTTGGAAGTTTTTTGTGTGTGTGTGTGTAAGTTTTTTGTGTGTGTGTGTAATTTTTGTGTGTGTAAGTTTGTGTGTGTGTGTAAGTTTTTGTGTTTGTGCAAGTTTTTTTTGTGTGTGTGTAAGTTTGTGTGTGTGTGTGTAAGTTTTTTGTGTAACTTTTTGTGTGTGTGTAAGTTTTTTTTTTCTGTGTGTGTAAGTTTTTGTGTAAATTTTTGTGTCTGTGTAAGTTTTTGTGTGTGTGTGTGTGTAAGTTTTTGTGTGTGTAAGTTTTGTGTGTGTGTAAGTTTTTGTGTGTGTGTGTAAGTTTTTATGAGTGTGTAAGTTTCTGTGTGTGTGTAAGTTTCTGTGTGTGTAAGTTTTTTTGTGTGTGTGTGTAAGTTTTTATGTGTGTGTAAGTTTTTGAGTGTGTGTAAGTTTTTTTGTGTGTGTGTAAGTTTTTTTTTTGTGTGTGTAAGTTTTTGTGTGTGTATAAGTTTTTGTGTGTGTGTAAGGTTTTTTTTGTGTGTGTGTAAGTTTTTTTGTGTGTGTGTGTAAGTTTTTGTGTGTGTGTAAGTTTTTGTGTGTGTGTGTAAGTTTTTTTTGTGTGTGTGTAAGTTTTTGTGTGTGTTTAAGTTTTTTTGTGTGTGTGAAATTTTTGTGTGTGTGTAAGTTTTTTGTGTGTGTGTAAGTTTTTTTGTGTATGTGTGAGTTTTTTGTGTGTGTGTGTGTAAGTTTTTGTGTGCGTGTGTAAGTTTTTGTGTGTGTATGTAAGTTTTTGTGTGTGTGTAAGTTTTTGTGTGTGTTGTAAGTTTTTATGTGTGTGTAAGTTTTTGTGTGTGTGTATGTTTTTTTTGTGTGTGTAAGTTTTTGTGTGTGTGTAAGTTTTTGTGTGTGTGTAAGTTTTTGTGTGTGTGTAAGTTTTTGTGTGTGTGTAAGTTTTTGTGTGTGTGTAAGTTTTTGTGTGTGTGTAAGTTGTTGTGTGTGTGTAAGTTTTTGTGTGTGTGTGTAAGTTTTTGTGTGTGTTTGTGTGTAAGTTTTTGTGTGTGTGTGTAAGTTTTTGTGTGTGTGTAAGTTTTTATGTGTGTGTAAGTTTTGTGTGTGTTAAGTTTTTGTGTCTGTAAGTTTTTGTGTGTGTGTGTGAGTTTTTGTGTGTGTGTGTGTGTGTAAGTTTTTGTTTGTGTGTAACTTTTTGTGTGTGTGTAAGTTTTTTTTTGTGTGTAAGTTTTTGTGTGTAAATTTTTGTGTGTGTGTAATTTTTTTTGTGTGTGTAAGTTTTTGTGTGTGTGTAAGTTTTTGTGTGTGTGTGTAGTTTTTTGTGTGTGTGTAAGTTTTTGTGTAAATTTTTGTGTGTGTGTAAGTTTTTTTTGTGTGTGTAAGTTTTTGTGTGTGTGTGTAAGTTTTTGTGTGTGTGTGTAAGTTTTTTTGTGTGTGTGTAAGTTTTTGTGTGTGTGTAAGTTTTTGTGTGTGTGTAAGTTTTTTTTTTTTTGTGTGTGGGTAAGTTTTTGTGTTGTGTTTAAGTTTTTTTGTGTGTGTAAATTTTTGTGTGTGTGTAAGTTTTTGTGTGTATGTAAGTTTTTGTGTGTGTGTGTGAGTTTTGTTGTGTGTGTGTGTGTAAGTTTTGTGTGCGTGTGTAAGTTTTTGTGTGTGTATGTAAGTTTGTGTGTGTGTGTGTAAGTTTTGTGTGTGTGTAAGTTTTTATGTGTGTGTAAGTTTTTGTGTGTGTGTAAGTTTTTTGTGTGTGTGTAAGTTTTTGTGTGTGTGTAATTTTTTTTGTGTGTGTAAGTTTTTTTTGTGTGTGTGTAAGTTTTTGTGTGTGTGTAAGTTTTTGTGTGTGTGTAAGTTTTTGTATGTGTGCGTGTAAGTTTTTGTGTGTGTGTAAGTTTTTGTGTGTGTGTAAGTTTTTGTATGTGTGTGTGTGTGTAAGTTTTTGTGTGTGTGTAAGTTTTTATGAGTGTGTAAGTTTCTGTGTGTGTGTAAGTTTCTGTGTGTGTAAGTTTTTTTGTGTGTGTGTGTAAGTTTTTATGTGTGTGTGTAAGTTTTTGTGTGTGTGTAAGTTGTTTTGTGTGTGTAAGTTTTTGTGTGTGTGTGTAAGTTTTTGTGTGTGTGTGAGTTTTTTTGTGTGTGTGTAAGTTTTTGTGTGTGTGTAAGTTTGTGTGTGTGTGTGTAAGTTTTAGTGTGTGTGTGTAAGTTTTTGTGTGTCTGTAAAGTTTTTAGTGTGTGTGTAAGTTTTTGTGTGTGTGTGTGTAAGTTTGTGTGTGTGTGTGTGTAAGTTTTTTTTTGTGTGTGTAAGTTTTTGTGTGTGTGTAAGTTTTTGTGTGTGTGTAAGTTGTTGTGTGTGTGTGTAAGTTTTTGTGTGTGTGTGTAAGTTTTTGTGTGTGTGTAAGTTTTGTGTGTGTGTGTAAGTTTTTGTGTGTGTGTAAGTTTTTATGTGTGTGTAAGTTCTTGTGTGTGTGTATGTTTTTGTGTGTGTAAGTTTTTGTGTGTGTGTGTGTGTTTTTTTGTGTGTGTAAGTTTTTGTTTGTGTGTAACTTTTTGTGTGTGTGTGTAAGTTTTTTTGTGTGTGTGTGTAAGTTTTTGTGTAAATTTTTGTGTGTGTGTAATTTTTTTGTGTGTGTAAGTTTTTTTGTGTTTGTGTAAGTTTTTGTGTTTGTGGAAGTTTTTGTGTGTGGTGTGTGTGTGTAAGTTTTTTGTGTGTGTGTAAGTTTTTGTGTGTGTGTAAGTTTTTGAGTGTGTGTAAGTTTCTGTGTGTGTTTGTAAGTTTCTGTGTGTGTAAGTTTTTGTGTGTGTGTAAGTTTTTGTGTGTGTGTAAGTTTTTTTTGTGTGTGGGTAAGTTTTTTTGTGTGTGTTTAGTTTTTTTGTGTGTGTAAATTTTTGTGTGTGTGTAAGTTTTTGTGTGTGTGTAAGTTTATGAGTGTGTGTGTAGTTTTTTGTGTGTGTGTGTTGTGTGTGTGTAAGTTTTTGTGTGTGTGTGTGTAAGTTTTGTGTGTGTGTGTAAGTTTCTATGTGTGTGTAAGTTTTTGTGTGTGTGTAAGTTTTTATGAGTGTGTAAGTTTTCTGTGTGTGTGTAAGTTTCTGTGTGTGTAAGTTTTTTTTTTTGTGTGTGTTTAAGTTTTTATGTGTGTGTAAGTTTTTGTGTGTGTGTAAGTTGTTTTGTGTGTGTAAGTTTTTGTGTGTGTGTAAGTTTTGTTGTGTGTGTGTGAGTTTTTTTGTGTGTGTGTAAGTTTTTGTGTGTGTGTGTGTAAGTTTTTGTTTGTTTGTAAGTTTTTGTGTGTGTGTAAGTTTTTATGTGTGTGTAAGTTTTTGTGTGTGTGTAAGTTTTTATGAGTGTGTAAGTTTCTGTGTGTGTGTAAGTTTCTGTGTGTGTAAGTTTTTTTGTGTGTGTGTGTAAGTTTTTATGTGTGTGTAAGTTTTTGTGTGTGTGTAAGTTGTTTTGTGTGTGTAAGTTTTTGTGTGTGTGTGTAAGTTTTTGCGTGTGTGTGAGTTTTTTTTTGTGTGTGTAAGTTTTTGTGTGTGTGTAAGTTTTTGTGTGTGTGTGTGTAAGTTTTAGTGTGTGTGTAAGTTTTTGTGTGTCTGTAAGTTTTAGTGTGTGTGTAAGTTGTTGTGTGTGTGTGTGTAAGTTTGTGTGTGTGTGTGTGTGTGTAAGTTTTTGTTTGTGTGTGTAAGTTTTTGTGTGTGTGTAAGTTTTTTGTGTGTGTGTGTAAGTTGTTGTGTGTGTGTAAGTTTTTTTGTGTGTGTGTAAGTTTTTGTGTTTGTGTGTAAGTTTTTGTGTGTGTGTAAGTTTTTGTGTGTGTGTAAGTTTTTATGTGTGTGTAAGTTCTTGTGTGTGTGTAAGTTTTTCGTGTGGGTAAGTTTTTGTGTGTGTGTGAGTTTTTGTGTGTGTGTAAGTTTTTGTTTGTGTGTAACTTTTTGTGTGTGTGTAAGTTTTTTTTGTGTGTGTAAGTTTTTGTGTAAATTTTGTGTGTGTGTAATTTTTTTTTGTGTGTGTAAGTTTTTGTGTTTGTGTAAGTTTTTGTGTTTGTGGAAGTTTTTGTGTGTGTGTGTGTGTGTAAGTTTTTTGTGTGTGTGTAAGTTTTTGTGTGTGTGTAAGTTTTTATGAGTGTGTAAGTTTCTGTGTGTGTTTGTAAGTTTTGTGTGTGTGTAAGTTTTTGTGTGTGTGTAAGTTTTTGTGTGTGTGTGTAAGTTTTTTTTTTGTGTGGGGTAAGTTTTTGTGTGTGTTTAGTTTTTTTGTGTGTGTGTAAATTTTGTGTGTGTGTGCCCTTTTGTGTGTGTGTAAGTTTTTGTGTGTGTGTAAGTTTATGAGTGTGTGTGAGTTTTTGTGTGTGTGTGTGTGTGTGTGTGTAAGTTTTTGTGTGCGTGTGTAAGTTTTTGTGTGTGTATGTAAGTTT
This sequence comes from Artemia sinica, assembly GCA_027921565.1. NCBI lineage: Eukaryota > Metazoa > Arthropoda > Branchiopoda > Anostraca > Artemiidae > Artemia > Artemia sinica. Next base: position 55,598 of record JAPEVW010000532.1, on the reverse strand, counting down.
CTATGTGTGTGTAAGTTTTTGTGTGTGTGTAAGTTTTTATGAGTGTGTAAGTTTCTGTGTGTGTGTAAGTTTCTGTGTGTGTAAGTTTTTTTTTTGTGTGTGTTTAAGTTTTTGTGTGTGTAAGTTTTTGTGTGTGTGTAAGTTGTTTTGTGTGTGTAAGTTTTTGTGTGTGTGTAAGTTTTTGTGGTGTGTGTGAGTTTTTTTGTGTGTGTGTAAGTTTTTGTGTTTGTGTAAGTTTTTGTGTGTTTGGAAGTTTTTGTGTGTGTGTGTGTAAGTTTTTTGTGTGTGTGTAAGTTTTTTTTGTGTGTAAGTTTTTTTGTGTGTGTGTGTAAGTTTTTGTGTTTTTGCAAGTTTTTTTGTGTGTGTGTAAGTTTGTTGTGTGTGTGTGTAAGTTTTTGTGTAACTTTTTGTGTGTGTGTGTAAGTTTTTTTTTCTGTGTGTGTAAGTTTTTGTGTAAATTTTTTGTCTGTGTAAGTTTTTGTGTGTGTGTAAGTTTTTGTGTGTGTAAGTTTTGTGTGTGTGTAAGTTTTTGTGTGTGTGTGTAAGTTTTTATGAGTGTGTAAGTTTCTGTGTGTGTGTAAGTTTCTGTGTGTGTAAGTTTTTTTGTGTGTGTGTGTAAGTTTTAATGTGTGTGTAAGTTTTTGAGTGTGTGTAAGTTTTTTTTGGTGTGTGTAAGTTTTTTTTTGTGTGTGTGTAAGTTTTTGTGTCTGTATAAGTTTTTGTGTGTGTGTAAGTTTTTGTGTGTGTGTAAGTTTTTTTGTGTGTGTGTAAGTTTTTGTGTGTGTGTAAGTTTTTGTGTGTGTGTAAGTTTTTTTTTTTTTTGTGTGTGGGTAAGTTTTTGTGTGTGTTTAAGTTTTTTGTGTGTGTGTAAATTTTTGTGTGTGTGTAAGTTTTTGTGTGTGTGTAAGTTTTTGTGTGTGTGAGTTTTTGTGTGTGTGTGTGTAAGTTTTTGTGTGCGTGTGTAAGTTTTTGTGTGTGTATGTAAGTTTTTGTGTGTGTGTAAGTTTTTGTGTGTGTGTAAGTTTTTATGTGTGTGTAAGTTTTTGTGTGTGTGTATGTTTTTGTGTGTGTGTAAGTTTTTGTGTGTGTGTAAGTTTTTGTGTGTGTGTAAGTTTTTGTGTGTGTGTGTAAGTTTTTGTGTGTGTGTAATTTTTTTGTGTGTGTAAGTTTTTTTTGTGTGTGTGTGTAAGTTTTTGTGTCTGTGTAAGTTTTTGTGTGTGTGTAAGTTTTGTGTGTGTGCGTGTAAGTTTTTGTGTGTGTGTGTGTAAGTTTTTTGTGTGTGTGTAAGTTTTTATGTGTGTGTAAGTTTTTGTGTGTGTTTAACTTTTTATGAGTGTGTAAGTTTCTGTGTGTGTGTAAGTTTCTGTGTGTGTAAGTTTTGTGTGTGTGTGTGTGTGTGTAAGTTTTTATGTTTGTGTAAGTTTTTTGTGTGTGTGTAAGTTGTTTTGTGTGTGTAAGTTTTTGTGTGTGTGTAAGTTTTTGTTGTGTGTGTGTGAGTTTTTTGTGTGTGTGTAAGTTTTTGTGTGTGTGTAAGTTTTTATGTGTGTGTAAGTTCTTGTGTGTGTTTAAGTTTTTTGTGTGTGTGTAAGTTTTTGTGTGTGTGTGTGTGTGTGAGTTTTTTTGTGTGTGTAAGTTTTTGTTTGTGTGTGTAACTTTTTGTGTGTGTGTGTAAGTTTTTTTTGTGTGTGTAAGTTTTTGTGTAAATTTTTGTGTGTGTGTAATTTTTTTTTGTGTGTGTAAGTTTTTGTGTGTGTGTAAGTTTTTTGTGTGTGTGTTAGTTTTTTTGTGTGTGTGTAAGTTTTTGTGTAAATTTTTGTGTGTGTGTAAGTTTTTTTTTGTGTGTGTAAGTTTTGTGTGTGTGTGTAAGTTTTTGTGTGTGTGTAAGTTTTTTTTGTGTGTGTGTAAGTTTTTGTGTGTGTGTAAGTTTTTTTGTGTGTGTGTAAGTTTTTTTTTTGTGTGTGTGTAAGTTTTTGTGTGTGTTTAAGTTTTTTTGTGTGTGTAAATTTTTGTGTGTGTGTAAGTTTTTGTGTATGTGTAAGTTTTTGTGTGTGTGTGAGTTTTTGTGGTGTGTGTGTAAGTTTTTGTGTGCGTGTGTAAGTTTTTGTGTGTGTATGTAAGTTTGTGGTGTGTGTGTAAGTTTTGTGTGTGTGTAAGTTTTTTATGTGTGTGTAAGTTTTTGTGTGAGTGTGTAAGTTTCTGTGTGTGTGTAAGTTTCTGTGTGTGTAAGTTTTTTTGTGTGTGTGTGTAAGTTTTTATGTGTGTGTAAGTTTTTGTGTGTGTGTAAGTTGTTGTGTGTGTGTAAGTTTTTGTGTGTGTGTGTAAGTTTTTGTGTGTGTGTGTAAGTTTTTTGTGTGTGTGTGTAAGTTTTTGTGTGTGTGTAAGTTTTTTATGTGTGTGTAAGTTCTTGTGTGTGTGTATGTTTTTTGTGTGTGTAAGTTTTGTGTGTGTGTGTGAGTTTTTGTGTGTGTGTAAGTTTTTGTGTGTGTGTAACTTTTTGTGTGTGTGTAAGTTTTTGTTGTGTGTGTAAGTTTTTGTGTAAATTTTTGTGTGTGTGTAATTTTTTTATGTGTGTAAGTTTTGTGTTTGTGTAAGTTTTGTGTTTGTGGAAGTTTTTGTTGTGTGTGTGTGTGTGTAAGTTTTTGTGTGTGTGTAAGTTTTTGTGTGTGTGTAAGTTTTTATGAGTGTGTAAGTTTCTGTGTGTGTTTGTAAGTTTCTGTGTGTGTAAGTTTGTTGTGTGTGTGTAAGTTTTTGTGTGTGTGTGTAAGTTTTTTTTTTGTGTGTGGGTAAGTTTTGTGTGTGTTTTAAGTTTTTTTTGTGTGTGTAAATTTTTGTGTGTGTGTAAGTTTTGTGTGTGTGTAAGTTTCTGAGTGTGTGTGAGTTTTTTTGTGTTGTGTGTGTGTGTGTGTAAGTTTTGTGTGCGTGTGTAAGTTTTTGTGTGTGTATGTAAGTTTTGTGTGTGTGTAAGTTTTTTGTGTGTGTAAGTTTTTATGTGTGTAAGTTTTTTTGTGTGTGTGTGTAAGTTTTTGTGTGTGTGTAAGTTTTTGTGTGTGTAAGTTTTTTGTGTGTGTGTAAGTTTTTGGTGTGTGTGTAATTTTTTTGTGTGTGTAAGTTTTTTTTTGTGTGTGTGTGTAAGTTTTTGTGTGTGTGTAAGTTTTTGTGTGTGTGTGAGTTTTTTGTGTGTGTGTGTAAGTTTTTGTGTTTGTGTAAGTTTTTTGTGTGTTTGGAAGTTTTTGTGTGTGTGTGTAAGTTTTTTGTGTGTGTGTGTGTAATTTTTGTGTGTGTGTAAGTTTGTGTGTGTGTGTAAGTTTTTGTGTTTGTGCAAGTTTTTTTGTGTGTGTGTAAGTTTTGTGTGTGTGTGTGTAAGTTTTGTGTGTAAGTTTTTGTGTGTGTGTAAGTTTTTTTTTTTGTGTGTGTAAGTTTTTGTGTAAATTTTTGTGTCTGTGTAAGTTTTTGTGTGTGTGTAAGTTTTTGTGTGTGTGTAAGTTTTTGTGTGTGTGTGTAAGTTTTGTGTGTGTGTGTGTAAGTTTTTGTATGAGTGTGTAAGTTTCTGTGTGTGTGTAAGTTTCTGTGTTGTGTGTAAGTTTTTTTTGTGTGTGTGTGTAAGTTTTTATGTGTGTGTAAGTTTTTGTGTGTGTGTAAGTTTTTTTGTGTGTGTAAGTTTTTTTGTGTGTGTAAGTTTTTGTGTCTGTATAAGTTTTTGTGTGTGTGTAAGTTTTTGTGTGTGTGTAAGTTTTTTTGTTGTGTGTGTAAGTTTTGTGTGTGTGTGTAAGTTTTTGTGTGTGTGGTGTAAGTTTTTTTTGTGTGTGGGTAAGTTTTTGTGTGTGTTTAAGTTTTTTTGTGTGTGTGTAAATTTTTGTGTGTGTGTAAGTTTTTGTGTGTGTGTAAGTTTTTTGTGTATGTGTGAGTTTTTTGTGTGTGTGTGTAAGTTTTTGTGTGTGTAAGTTTGTGTGTGTGTAAGTTTTTGTGTGTGTATGTAAGTTTTTGTGTGTGTGTAAGTTTTTGTGTGGTGTGTAAGTTTTTGTGTGTGTAAGTTTTTGTGTGTGTGTATGTTTTTTTGTGTGTGTGTAAGTTTTTGTGTGTGTTTTGTTTTTGTGTGTGTGTAAGTTTTTGTGTGTGTGTGTAAGTTTTTGTGTGTGTGTAATTTTTTTGTGTGTGTAAGTTTTTTTTGTGTGTGTGTAAGTTTTTGTGTCTGTGTAAGTTTTTGCGTGTGTGTGTAAGTTTTTGTGTGTGTAAGTTTTGGATGCGTGTAAGTTTTGTGTGTGTGTGTGTAAGTTTTTGTGTGTGTGTAAGTTTTTGTGTGTGTGTAAGTTTTTGTGTGTGTCTAACTTTTGTATGAGTGTGTAAGTTTTGTGTGTGTGTGTAAGTTTCTGTGTGTGTAAGTTTTGTGTGTGTGTGTGTGTGTGTGGTAAGTTTTTATGTTTGTGTAAGTTTTTTGTGTGTGTGTAAGTTGTTTTGTGTGTGTAAGTTTTTGTGTGTGTGCAAGTTTTTGTGTGGGTGTGAGTTTTTTTGTGTGTGTGTAAGTTTTTGTGTGTGTGTAAGTTTTTGTGTGTGTGTGTAAGTTTTAGTGTGTGTGTAAGTTTTTGTGTGTCTGTAAGTTTTAGTGTGTGTGTAAGTTGTTGTGTGTGTGTGTGTAAGTTTGTGTGTGTGTGTGTAAGTTTTTGTTTGTGTGTGTAAGTTTTTGTGTGTGTGTAAGTTTTTGTGTGTGTGTAAGTTGTGTGTGTGTAAGTGATTTGTGTGTGTAAGTTTTTGTGTGTGTGTGTGTAAGTTTTTGTGTTTGTGTGTAAGTTTTTGTGTGTGTGTGTAAGTTTTTGTGTGTGTGTAAGTGTTTTATGTGTGTGTAAGTTCTTGTGTGTGTTTAAGTTTTTTGTGTGTGTAAGTGTATGTGTTGTGTGTGTGTGTGTGTGAGTTTTTGTGTGTGTGTTTAAGTTTTTGTTTGTGTGTAACTTTTTGTGTGTGTGTAAGTTTTTTTTGTGTGTAAGTTTTTGTGTAAATTTTTGTGTGTGTGTAATTTTTTTTTGTGTGTGTAAGTTTTTGTGTGTGTGTAAGTTTTTGTGTGTGTGTTAGTTTTTTGTGTGTGTGTAAGTTTAAGTTTTGTGTAAATTTTTGTGTGTGTGTAAGTTTTTTGTGTGTGTAAGTTTTTGTGTGTGTGTAAGTTTTTTTGTGTGTGTGTAAGTTTTTTGTGTGTGTGTAAGTTTTTGTGTGTGTGTAAGTTTTGTGTGTGTGTGTAAGTTTTTTTTTTGTGTGTGGGTAAGTTTTTGTGTGTGTTTAAGTTTTTTTGTGTGTGTAAATTTTTGTGTGTGTGTAAGTTTTTGTGTGTATGTAAGTTTTGTGTGTGTGTGTGAGTTTTTGTGTGTGTGTTGTAAGTTTTTGTGTGCGTGTGTAAGTTTTTGTGTGTGTATGTAAGTTTGTGGTGTGTGTAAGTTTTTGTGTGTGTGTAAGTTTTTATGTGTGTGTAAGTTTTTGTGTGTGTGTAAGTTTTTGTGTGTGTGTAAGTTTTTGTGTGTGTGTAAGTTTTTGTGTGTGTGTGTGTAAGTTTTTGTGTGTGTGTAAGTTTTGTGTGTGTGTAATTTTTTTTTGTGTGTGTAAGTTTTTTTTTGTTGTGTGTGTAAGTTTTTGTGTCTGTTGTAAGTTTTTGTGTGTGTGTAAGTTTTTGTATGTGTGCGTGTAAGTTTTTGTGTGTGTGTAAGTTTTGTGTGTGTGTGTAAGTTTTTATGTGTGTGTAAGTTTTTGTGTGTGTGTAAGTTTTTATGAGTGTGTAAGTTTCTGTGTGTGTGTAAGTTTCTGTGTGTGGTGTAAGTTTTTTTGTGTGTGTGTGTAAGTTTTTATGTGTGTGTAAGTTTTTGTGTGTGTGTAAGTTGTTTGTGTGTGTAAGTTTTTGTGTGTTTGTGTAAGTTTTTGTGTGTGTGTGAGTTTTTTTGTGTGTGTGTGTAAGTTTTGTGTGTGTGTGAAGTTTGTGTGTGTGTGTAAGTTTTAGTGTGTGTGTAAGTTTTTGTGTGTCTGTAAGTTTTTGTAAATTTTTGTTCAGTGTGTGTGTAAGTTGTTGTGTGTGTGTGTGTGTAAGTTTGTGTGTGTGTGTGTGTAAGTTTTTGTTTGTGTGTGTAAGTTTTGTGTGTGTGTAAGTTTTTGTGTGTGTGTGTAAGTTGTTGTGTGTGTGTGTAAGTTTTTGTGTGTGTGTGTAAGTTTTTGTGTGTGTGTAAGTTTTTATGTGTGTGTAAGTTCTTGTGTGTGTGTATGTTTTTTGTGTGTGTAAGTTTTTGTGTGTGTGTGTGAGTTTTTGTGTGTGTGTAAGTTTTTGTTTGTGTGTAACTTTTTGTGTGTGTGTAAGTTTTTTTTGTGTGTGTAAGTTTTTGTGTAAATTTTTGTGTGTGTGTAATTTTTTTTGTGTGTGTAAGTTTTTGTGTTTGTGGAAGTTTTTGTGTGTGTGTGTGTGTGTAAGTTTTTTGTGTTGTGTGTAAGTTTTTGTGTGTGTGTAAGTTTTATGAGTCTGTAAGTTTCTGTGTGTGTTTGTAAGTTTCTGTGTGTGTAAGTTTTTGTGTGTGTGTAAGTTTTTTGTGTGTGTGTGTAAGTTTTTTTTGTGTGTGTGGGTAAGTTTTTGTGTGTGTTTAAGTTTTTTTTGTGTGTGTAAAATTTTTGTGTGTGTGTAAGTTTTTGTGTCTGTGTAAGTTTTTGTGTGTGTGTAAGTTTTTGTGTGTGTGCGTGTAAGTTTTTGTGTGTGTGTGTAAGTTTTTGTGTGTGTGTAAGTTTTTTATGAGTGTGTAAGTTTCTGTGTGTGTGTAAGTTTCTGTGTGTGTAAGTTTTTTTTTGTGTGTGTGTAAAGTTTTTATGTGTGTGTAAGTTTTTGTGTGTATGTAAGTTGTTTTTGTGTGTGTAAGTTTTTGTGTGTGTGTAAGTTTTTGTGTGTGTGTGAGTTTTTTAGTTTTGTGTGTGTGTAAGTTTTTGTGTGTGTGTAAGTTTTTGTGTGTGTTTGTAAGATGTTGTGTGTGTGTAAGATTTTGTGTGTCTGTAAGTTTTAGTGTGTGTGTAAGATTTTGTGTGTGTGTGTGTAAGTTTGTGTGTGTGTGTGTGTTTAAGTTTTTGTTTGTGTGTGTAAGTTTTTTTGTGTGTGTAAGTTTTTGTGTGTGTGTAAGTTGTTGTGTGTGTGTAAGTTTTGTGTGTGTGTGTAAGTTTTGTGTGTTTGTGTGTAAGTTTTTGTGTGTGTGTGTAAGTTTTTGTGTGTGTGTAAGTTTTTTGTGTGTGTAAGTTTTTGTGTGTGTGTGTAAGTTTTTGTGTGTGTGTAAGTTTTTGTTGTGTGTAACTTTTTGTGTGTGTGTAAGTTTTTTTTTTTGTGTGTGTAAGTTTTTGTGTAAATTTTTGTGTGTGAGTAATTTTTTTTTGTGTGTGTAAGTTTTTGTGTTTGTGTTAGTTTTTGTGTTTGTGGAAGTTTTTGTGGTGTGTGTGTAAGTTTTTGTGTGTGTGTAAGTTTTTGTGTGTGTGTAAGTTTTTTATTTGTGTGTGTAAGTTTCTGTGTGTGTAAGTTTTTTTGTGTGTGTAAGTTTTTATGTGTGTGTAAAGTTTTTGTGTGTGTGTAAGTTTTTTTTTGTGTGTGTAAGTTTTTTTGTGTGTCTAAGTTTTTGTGTGTGTGTAAGTTTTTAGTTTTGTGTGTGTGCGTAAGTTTTTGTGTGTGTGTATAAGTTTTTTATGAGTGTGTAAGTTTCTCTGTGTGTGTGTAAGTTTCATGTGTGTGTAAAGTTTTTTTGTGTGTGTGTGTAAGTTTTTATGTGTGTGTAAGTTTTTTGTGTGTGTGTAAGTTTTTTTTTGTGTGTGTGTAAGTTTTTGTGTGTGTGTAAGTTTTTTGTGTGTAAGTTTTATGTGTGTGTAAGTTTTTGTGTGTGTAAGTTTTTTTTGTGTGTGTAAGTTTTTATGTGTGTGTAAGTTTTTGTGTGTGTGTAAGTTTTTTATGAGTGTGTAAGTTTCTGTGTGTGTGTAAGTTTCTGTGTGTGTAAGTTTTTGTGTGTGTGTGTGTAAGTTTTTATGTGTGTGTAAGTTTTGTTGTGTGTGTAAGTTTGTTTTGTGTGTGAAAGTTTTTGTGTGTGTAAGTTTTTGTGTGTGTGTGAGTTTATTTGTGTGTGTGGTGTAAGTTTTTGTGTGTGTGTAAGTTTTGTGTGTGTGTGTAGTTTTAGTGTGTGTGTAAGTTTTTTGTGTCTGTAAGTTCTAGTGTGTGTGTAATTTGTTGTGTGTGTGTGTGTAAGTTTTGTGTGTGTGTGTGTGTAAGTTTTTGTTTGTGTGTGTAAGTTTTTGTGTGTGTGTAAGTTTTTGTGTGTGTGTAAGTTGTTGTGTGTGTGTGTAAGTTTGTGTGTGTGTGTGTAAGTTTTTGTGTTTGTGTGTAAGTTTGTGTGTGTGTGTGTAAGTGTTTGTGTGTCTGTAAGTTTTTATGTGTGTGTAAGTTCTTGTGTGTGTGTAAGTTTTTGTGTGTGTAAGTTTTTGTGTGTGTGTGTGAGTTTTTGTGTGTGTGTAAGTTTTTGTTTGTGTGTAACTTTTTGTGTGTGTGTGTAAGTTTTTTTTTGTGTGTGTAGTTTTTGTGTAAGTTTTTGTGTGTGTGTAAGTTTTTTTTGTGTGTAAGTTTTTGTGTGTGTGTAAGTTTTTTTGTGTGTGTGTAAGTTTTTTTGTGTGTGTGTGTAAGTTTTTGTTTGTGTGTGTAAGTTTTTATGTGTGTGTAAGTTTTTGTGTGTGTGTAAGTTTTTTGTATGTGTAAGTTTTTGTGTGTGTGTGTGAATTTTTGTGTGTGTGTAAGTTTTTGTTTGTGTGTAACTTTTTGTGTGTGTGTAAGTTTTTTGTGTGTGTGTAAGTTTTTGTGTAAATTTTTGTGTGTGTGTGTAAGTTTTTGTGTGTGTGTAAGTTTTTATGTGTGTGTAAGTTTTTGTGTGTGCGTAAGTTTTTGTGTGTGTGTATAAGTTTTTATGAGTGTGTAAGTTTCTCTGTGTGTGTAAATTTCTGTGTGTGTAAGTTTTTTGTGTGTGTGGGTAAGTTTTTATGTGTGTGTAAGTTTTTGTGCGTGTGTAAGTTTTTTTTTTTGTGTGTAAGTTTCTGTGTGTGTAAGTTTTTTTTTTGTGTGTAAGTTTTTATGTGTGTGTAAGTTTTTGTGTGGTGTAAGTTTTTTTTTTGTGTGTGTAAGTTTTTGGTGTGTGTGTAAGTTTTTATGTGTGTGTAAGTTCTTGTGTGGTGTGTGTAAGTTTTTTTTTGTGTGTAAGTTTTTGTGTGTGTGTGTGTGAGTTTTTGTGTGTGTGTAAGTTTTTGTTTGTGTGTAACTTTTTGTGTGTGTGTAAGTTTTTTTTTTTGTGTGTTTAAGTTTTTGTGTAAATTATTCTGTGTGTGTAATTTTTTGTGTGTGTGTAAGTTTTTGTGTTTGTGTAAGTTTTTTGTGTGTGTGGAAGTTTTTGTGTGTGTGTGTAAGTTTTGTGTGTGTGTGTAAGTTTTTGTGTGTGTGTAAGTTTTTTGTGTAAATTTTTTGTGTGTGTGTAAGTTTTTTTGTGTGTGTAAGTTTTTGTGTGTGTGTAAGTTTTTGTGTGTGTGTGTAAGTTTTTATGAGTGTGTAAGTTTCTGTGTGTGTGTAAGTTTTCTGTGTGTGTAAGTTTTTTGTGTTTGTGGGTAAGTTTTATGTGTTTGTAAGTTTTTGTGTGTGTGTAAGTTTTTTTTTGTGTGTGTAAGTTTCTGTGTGTGTGTGTAAGTTTTTTGTGTGTGTAAGTTTTTTGTGTGTGTGTTAAGTTTTTGTGTGTGTGTAAGTTTTTTTGTGTGTGTAAGTTTTTTTGTGTGTGTAAGTTTTTGTGTGTGTGTAAGTTTTTGTGTGTGTAAGTTTTTGTGTGTGTGTAAGTTTTTTTGTGTGTGTGTAAGTTTTTGTGTGTGTGTAAGTTTTTGTGTGTGTGTGTAAGTTTTCGTGTGTGTGTAAGTTTTTGTGTGTGTGTAAGTTTTTGTGTGTGTGTAAGTTGTTGTGTGTGTGTAAGTTTTTGTGTGTGTGTGTGTGTAAGTTTTTTGTGTGTGTGTGTAAAGTTTTGGTGTGTGTGTAAGTTTTTATGTGTGTGTAAGTTTTGTGTGGTGTGTGTAAGTTTTTTGTGTGTGTGTAAGTTTTTGTGTGTGTGTGTGTGAGTTTTTTCTGTGTGTGTAAGTTTTTGTTTGTGTGTAACTTTTTTGTGTGTGTATAAGTTTTTTTTTATGTGTGTGTAAGATTTGTGTAAATTTTTGTGTGCGTGTAAGTTTTGTGTGTGTGTAAGTTTTTGTGTTTGTGTAAGTTTTTGTGTGTTTGGAAGTTTTTGTGTGTGTGTAAGTTTTTTGTGTGTGTAATTTTTGTGTGTGTGTAAGTTTTTGTGTGTGTGTAAGTTTTGTGTTTGTGTAAGTTTTTTTGTGTGTGTGTAAGTTTGTGTGTGTGTGTGTGTAAGTTTTTGTGTAAACTTTTGTGTGTGTGTGTAAGTTTTTTTTTTCTGTGTGTGTAAGTTTTTTGTGTGTGTAAATTTTTGTGTCTGTGTAAGTTTTTGTGTGTGTGTAAGTTTTTGTGTGTGTAAGTTTTTGTGTGTGTGTAAGTTTTTGTGTGTGTGTGTAAGTTTTTATGAGTGTGTAAGTTTTCTGTGTGTGTGTAAGTTTCTGTGTGTGTAAGTTTTTTGTTTGTGTGTGTAAGTTTTTATGTGTGTGTAAGTTTTTGTGTGTGTGTAAGTTTTTTTGTGTGTTTAGTTTCTGTGTGTGTAAGTTTTTTTTGGTGTGTAAGTTTTTATGTGTGTTTAAGTTTTTGTGTGTGTGTAAGTTTTTTGGTGTGTGTGTAAGTTTTTTTGTATGTGTAAGTTTCTGTGTGTGTGTAAGTTTTTTGTGTGTGTGTAAGTTTTGTGTGTGTGTAAGTTTTTTTTGTGTGTGTAAGTTTTGTGTGTGTGTAAGTTTTGTGTGTGTGTGTGTAAGTTTTTTGTGTGTGTTTTGTCAGTTTTTGTGTGTGTGTAAGTTTTTGTGTGTGTGTAAGTTTTTATGTGTGTGTAAGTTTTTGTGTGTGTGTAAGTTTTTTGTGTGTGTGTAAGTTGTTGTGTGTGTGTGTGAGTTTTTGTGTGTGTGTAAGTTTTTATGTGTGTGTAAGTTTTTGTGTGTGTGTAAGTTTTTTTTGTGTGTGTAAGTTTTTGTGTGTGTGTGTGAGTTTTTCTGTGTGTGTGTTTTTGTTTGTGTGTAACTTTTGTGCGTGTGTGTAAGTTTTTTTGTGTGTGTGTAAGTTTTTGTGTAAATTTTTGTGTGCGTGTAAGTTTTTGTGTGTGTTTAAGTTTTTGTGTTTGTGTAACTTTTTGTGTGTGTGGAATTTTTTTTTTGTGTGTGTGTAAGTTTTTTGTGTGTGTGTAATTTTTGTTTGTCTGTAAATTTTTGTGTGTGTGTAAGTTTTGTGTGTGTGTGTAATTTTTTTTTTGTGTGTGTAAGTTTTTGTGTGTTGTGTAAGTTTGTGTGTGTGTGTGTGTGTAAGTTTTTGTGTAACTTTTTGTGTGTGTGTAAGTTTTTGTGTAAATTTTTGTGTGTGTGTGTAAGTTTTTGTGTGTGTGTAAGTTTTTGTGCTTGTGTAAGTTTTTGTGTGTATGTAAGTTTTTGTGTGTGTGTGTAAGTTTTTGTTTGTGTGTGTGTGTGTAAGTTTTTGTGTGTGTGTAAGTTTTTGTGTGTATGTGTGTAAGTTTTTTTGTTTGTGTGTAAGTTTTTGTGTGTGTGTAAGTTTTTGTGTGTGTGTGTAAGTTTTTATGTGTGTGTAAGTTTTGTTGTGTGTAAGTTTTTGTGTGTGTGTGTGTGTGTAAGATTTTGTGTGTGTGTGTAAGTTTATGTGTGTTTGTGTAAGTTTTTGTGTGTGTGTAAGTTTATTTGTGTACGTGTGAGTTTTTGATGTGTGTGTAAGTTTTTGTGTGTGTGTAAGTTTTTGTGTGTGTGTGTGTGTGTGTGTAAGTTTTTTTTTTGTGTGTGTAAGTTTTTGTGTGTGTGTAAGTTTTTGTGTGTGTGTAAGTTTTTGTGTGTGTGTAAAATTTTATGTGTGTGTAAGTTTTTGTGTTTGTGTAAGTTTTTTTGTGTGTGTGTAAGTTTTTGTGTGTGTGTAAGTTTTTGTGTGTGTGTAAGTTTTTTGTTGTGTGTGTAAAACTTTTTGTGTTTGTGTAAGTTTTTTGTGTGTGTGTGTAAGTTTTTGTGTGTAAATTTTTGTGTGTGTTTAAGTTTTTGTGTGTGTGTAAGTTTTTGTGTTTGTGTAAGTTTTTGTGTGTGTGGAAGTTTTGTGTGTGTGTGTAAGTTTTTGTGTGTAAGTTTTTGTGTGTGTGTAAGTTTTTTGTGTGTTTGTAAGTTTTTTTTTGTGTGTGTGTGTGTAGTTTTTGTGTGTGTGTAAGTTTTTTTCTTTTTGTGTGTGTGTAAGTTTTTGTGTAAATTTTGTGTGTGTGTACGTTTTTGTGTGTGTAAAATACTTTTTGTGTTTGTGTAAGTTTTTGTGTGTGTGTAAGTTTTTTGTGTGTGTACCTATTGTTTTTGTGGTTAGATGAATGAACTGAATTTAAGAAAAAATCAGAAATAAAGTGAAAACTTTTTATCTTCATGGAAAATAATCACAATCATAGTATAGCCATTCCTTTCTTCTATGGAAAAATTTAGAGTTGAACTTTAAATTTTTTATGTCATTGAGAAATTAGGAACTGAAATAGAAGCTTTTTCATTTTCATTGGTAAATTTCAGAATTGAGCTTACTTTTTTTTTCTCTTCTCTAAGAAAATTCAAAAGAGAACTTGCACATTTTGCACTTCTTCGAGAAAAATCAGAATTAAAGTGGAGCTCCATATCTTCATGAAAAATATTCACAATCAAAGTATAACTTTTCCTATCTTCTCATGAAAAATTTGGAACAGAACTTTAAATTTTTTCATCTCTTTGATAAAAGTCGGAATTGAATTTAAGAAAATTTAGAATTAGAGTGAAACTTTTTATCTTCATGGAAAATAATCACAATCATAGTATAACTTTTCCTATCTTCTATGGAAAAAATTTAGAACTGAACTTTAAATTTTTTATGTATTGGTGAACTTAAAACTGAAAGTGGAAGCTTTTTATTTTCTCTGGAGAAATTAGAATTGAAGTGTGTTCTTTGGTAAAATTCAGAAGAGAACTTGAACTTTTCTTCACTTCATTGAGAAATTTTAAAATTGAAATAGAACTGCTTATCTTTCTAGAAAATATTCACAAGTATGATATAGCTTTTTCTATCTACTAAGGAAAAATTTAGAATTTGTAATATTGGTTTAAGAAGGATATTAAGAAAAGAACTTGTTCTGAAAAGATATAATAAAGCCTTTTGAAAAGTATTGCTTGGTGTTGGAGCATTCAAAAAGGCAGTATAGTAAAGTTGTGTGGGTGAAAAAGATGGGTACTTCAACTTGTAAAATGAGTTTAGGACGGACATTATGAAAAGATCTTGTTCTGAAATGCCCTTTGAAAAGTATTGCTTGGTGTTGGAGCATTCAAAAAGGCAGTATAGTAAGTTGTGGGT
>JAPEVW010000532.1:0-42000 GCA_027921565.1 Artemia sinica | reverse complement strand
CAGACGTTTTCAGAGGGTATTTTTTCTGGTAGTGGGGGGGGAGTGGGTCGGGGGTTATGTGGGAGGATTTTACCATGAAGGAAGTTTTCATGGGAGAAGGGACATTGCTATGAAGGGGGCGCCGGATTTCCCAGCATTATTTAAAAAAAGATCAGAAATTATACACGAAAAAAACAAGTTTTTTAACTGAAAGTAAGGAGCAACATCAAAACTTAAAACGACAGAAAACATTACGTATATGATTGGGTTCATCCCCTAGTCAATACCTCGCTCTTTAAGCCAAAGATTATTTAGTACTTTCACAAGAGCTATTTATTCTAATTAACGGCATTTGTGATAAAGGGGTCATTTTTAAAGAATTGGAACAAAATTCGAACTTTAGCTTAAAGAGCAAGGTATTGACTAGGGGGCGAACCCTCTAATATACGTATTAAAAATATAAGAATACAGAGGTTCGTTACGTATGTTAATTCGTAAGTTACTTATATTTATTACTAATAAAAACGTTCGTAAATAAAATTAAACAGGTTTCGAGAAAGCCATTTAACCAAATAAAAGTAAAATTAATATTCAATTTTTTTTTTAATTACTCATTTACGGTGAGCCAAAATCAAAACTTGCATTAATTCAAAAACGTTCAAAAATTAAATAAAAAAAAACAAGTTTTTTTAACTGAAAGTAAGGAATGACGTTAAAACTTAAAACGAACAGAAATTATTCCGTATATGAAAGGGGCTGTCCCCTCCTCAACGCCTCGCTCTTTACGCTAAAGTTTGACTTTCTCACAACTCTATTTTTTCAAACAATGAAAAACTTTAGCGTAAAGAGCGAGGCGTTGAGGAGGGGACAGCCCCTTTCATATACGGAATAATTTCTGTTCGTTTTAAGTTTTAACGTCGTTCCTTACTTTCAGTTAAAAAAAAACTTGTTTTTTTTTATTTAATTTGTACAAGGGACTATTCTAACTTATAGTGGAAATGGTCAATCTAATTGCAAACCAATTTTAAAAATGTTTGGATGTCAAGGCCGTATCCAGGGGGTAAGGATTTTGACCCTCCTCTCCGAAATGTATATCCGACTCGTAAAAATGTTACAAGAATTAATATAAACAAATTTATTCCGTTTTTTGAAGTTTTTGTAGTCCCACCGTAAAAAAAAGAAAATCCTGGGTACGACCCTGTTGGATACAAAATAGGGAACAAGTATTTTTTTTTACATTTTCGAAACTGAAATTCTTTTATTTTTTTTTTATATGAAGAAACTGACAGTAATTTAGATGGGGGTGCCAACTAAAGGGGGTAGACGGGGGAGATCAATTATCCCCTCCTGACTTGAAAAAAGTATCTCTTTTGGTATTTTTATTGAAATAAAAACTTAAAAAGAATTTCATCCCTAAATTTTGAAAAATATATTATTTCCTATCTTAATTTTTATTCTAAACTGAAGAAACAATTTCTTTCCCCTGCATTTCCATGAGTTGGCGCCCCTGGATTCAGGCCATCTTCCTCCTTTTTATAGCATCCTTACCGATGAACCTTTTACCCAGTAATTTCAAACATTAAAGGAAGAATTGTTGAAAATTAACATAACATTCAGATCAGCAATTAACACAATTACAGTATCCGACACCCTCCACTACTACCTGTTATCAGACAGATGTTTCAGAGCATGTGATGGAACGCAATGTGGAGTTAGTCGCGTGCGCTTTCTATAGAAAAGGCCGGTGCAGAGACAGGACAAAGGCAAAGCTAGGAGATGATTTTGGAGCAGGTGAAAAGAGATGCCGGACCTATTAGCTTGTAGTTAAACAGATGGAAGAGATGACGGATTGCATGAAATGCTATAGTGCGACAATCATATCAATAAGGGTAGCAGCTGTTGGTGGGCACAAAGCTCAGAGAAAAGTATCTCTAATAGTAATTATTTTATACAATAGAGTTTTTATGAAAATAATAGGTTAAAAATAAACGGTACTAAAATAATAAAATTAAGAATAGCAAATCTTGCAGAATTACATTTTCCGTAACCCAAATATCCCAGGCCATTTTTGGCCAGTGTAATAAAAATAGCGTATGCTATAAAAGGTTGCGGTACGCCATTTTGGTGCCAAAAAACTGTGTCGTGTTACTGAATAGATATTATGTATTTCTATCTTGAAAATGATACTCACAAGCTCACGATACTCACATTGAATGAAAAATCCGTGCTTTTTGTCGATGTATAATAGTGAGTGACTTTCCTTAATTACTTACAATATATAACCAGCTGCATTAACAAAATAAATGCATTATGAATTCGTGAAGAAAAAAAAAACAACAAAAAACTATTTATCTTGTCACTGAAAAAAATTGATTTTGATGAACATTTAATTCAACAAGATTTCACTCACATTAGAAGCTGAGGGTTTAATGGCTAAAAGCAACGTAAAGCAACTAATTTGATGAAAAAATGAAACACTGTATAATTGCAAAATTAATAAAATTGCTAGATTGAAAGGCATAAGGACTGCGAAAAGTAAATCTGATTGCACTTGTCAACTGGAAACTTATCTTTAAAAAAAAACTAGGAAAATTGACAATTCAGTTTCAAATGTAAAAAAAACACCATATTCAGTTATGTAGATAATCTAATGTAATGAATTTAATAGGTATTAAATAAAAAACAAGTTTTTCCAACTACAAGTAAAAAGTAACATTAAAACTTAAAGCGAAGATAAATTGTTCTGTATATCACGGGGGTTCCCCCCTCCTCAATACCTTCCTATCCATACTAAAATTCTTTAATACTTTTAAAAGATCTTCTTATTCTAATTAAACAGTCCTTGTAAGTCGTTCTTACAGAATTGGGACACTAAGTTGAAATTGGCGTTAAGAGAGAGGTACTGAAGAGAAGGCAAACCCCCTTCCATACGGAATAGTTTAACCTCGTTTTAACTTTTAATCTTGCGCCTTACTTTCAGTTGAGAAAACTTGTTTTGTGCCGGGAAATTCGGCTTCCCTCCATGGAAATTTCCCTCCCGCAGGTAGGTCCCACGTACCCCCCCCCCCCTGGAAAATTCTATCTTCGCTGAAAATTTCTTCCAGAAAATTTCTTGCGGACGATTCTGCCTGAAAAATTCTACTTAGCATACTTTAATTTAAAAAATTTAATTTCTAACTGTTTTTTAAATGATTCCGGGACACATCCCCCCCTCCATGAGAAATTTTTACAGGAAATCCTCCCCTCCCCAGTGTAAAATTGGCTCACATAGAAAATTCCACCATGGAGAATATCTCCCGTGGAAAATCCCTCCCCCCAACGGAAAAATCTTCCAGACACATCCAACCTCGCTGAGAATTTTCCCCTAAAAAATTTCCTTTGAACATCTCTACATGTAAAATTGAATTGGCACAAAGAAAGTAAGACGAATAAAAAGAATTTCGTACAGGAATTCTAACAAATTCTCCCACTGTAAGTTTCCCTTTGAAAGCTCAACCCTCTCCCTCCCCCCCCCCAAAAAAAAACTCCCCCTCTCGGAAAATTATCCCCTTAGAAAGCTCCCTGGCATAAAATTCCTCCGCCGGAATATGCCTGTGTACTTCCCAATAATAAATACTAAATGTAAACAATGGGCAAATTTTCTAACTTACAGCCTTTTCCCCAGAGGCTGCAGAGGGTATTGTGTGAAAAAGAAATGTAGGTTAGGGGCTAGTTGCTCTCCAATTCTTTTGTCACTTAAAAAGGAGTTAAAACTTTTAATTGCCGTTCGACTGAGCCCTTTTCCAGTATTCTACGACCATTGGTTTGATACGATCTGCGTATGCGAAAAAAACAAATAAACACGCATCAGACAAATGTTTTCGGTGTCATAGTTTTTTATGGGTAACGCTAAACAAAATGAATCTTATATATTTGGAAGCAGCATAAAAAGCCGGTTATTTTGATGCTTTATTGATATCAAAATCCTGTTTTAGAGTTTCAGCTACTATTGAGCAGAGTCACTTCTTACGTATGGTCCATTACCACAAACTGTTTGATAAATTGGGTCTACCATACATTGAAATTCAGAAAACAAGAATCTTTATTCATATTTTCTCGCTAATATAAAGTCTTGACTCAAGACATATACCATCGATGACTGCTTCCTGTCACTATTTCTCATTTGACATTCAAAAATATTTGTCTTTTACACAATTTGTCTTTTTTTTTTCTTCTTTTTTTCTTTTTTTTGCAGATGATGGTCTTCTAAATGCTCTATCTTCTTTCGGGGATATTTTGGCAGTTATTGTGTCGTAGCCCTCTAAAACTTCACAAAAACTCAAAAACATTTTTCTAGACGGTATGACACGGAAACAAAGCAAAGCAAAAAATATAAATGTCTGGGATTAGTGTTTTTGGGAAAAGATGAACAAAATGGCGCTTCTTTCCCAAATGGTTACTAAATACTATTCTTGCGTGACAAATTAAAAAATAAAATAAGAAATTAAATGGAACCTTTCCAAAGTCAGAGTGATATCAAAATTTTGTTAACATATCCCACGAGAACACGGACAAGAGGAGGTATTTTTGCCTGTATATGCATTCGGCAAGGGCTTTTCAGCAAAACAAAAAAAGGACATGCTGGTATTTTTTGAAGCTATGTAATTTTTCAGAAATCCAACATGCGTCGACAATGATTGTAACCCCTCCTTCTATCATAACCTATCTCAATAGGGGGATTTTGAATATACTTCTATTGGTAATGTATAGGCAATACAAAAAAAAAACTTGAATGTGAACTAAGGAATTGTCACAAAATTTAAGTGAAACAAATCATGGCAGCCTGGTATTATAAACTGCATTGCAAGCCAGTTCTTACTCAACTGCTGTAGATCTGTCAGTTTTTTCAGGCAGCTTCACAAGCCATTGTGGAGTATGCACTACAATCTTTTTATTTATAGTCACTAACTGTAGTAGCCTGAAGTGGCAACCTTCTCCGTTTAAGATTTTCTTGGTTGATCTCTGTTGATCTCGCTTATTCCTAAAGGAATATGAAAAAGACAAAATATAAATAGATTATTCTAAAAAAACGGAAAAAAACAAACATGAAATAAAAAAAACATAGCATACTTTAGAATATAAATCTAAAGTTCAATTAGAAACTTCTTGGAGGCATTAAATCTTTTTGAGAAATTTAAACTGTTCATTGCAACGACCGGCACCAAATTTGCCTCCAGGGATGACTTGACCTTCTAGAGCCTCTGGGGCTTGGGCTGTAAATTATACATGTTGCTTATGTTTCAAAACAGGTTTTATAGTGGAAAAGAAGGGCATGTTTTAATCACAGGTCTTGCTGGAGGAAGATGGTTTTATGGGGCCTGGAAATGGTCCAAAAACTTTTATTCCTAGTCAGTTGCAGTTTGAGCAAGCTCTTACAGAACGTTCGTTTTTGCCAAGATCCCCAGAATTGACCATGAGCATAATCCAGGCCTTAGTTTGACCTTGGGAGTCGGGCAGGGGTAAATCAGAAGACACTATGTCCTGCTAGGTTGTCAAAATAGTATATATGCATCATCTCAGTTGGACAGATAAGGGTATTAAGTAAAAACATTCAGGAAATGTTGAGTAAGATATGGAACTAAATCAAAAGATACTATGTGCAATTGGTTATCAACCTATTGCATTTGCAATATCCCTAAACGGAAATCAAAGGCTTAAGGGATCAAGTTAAAACTTTGAGCGAGAGAGAGAGTAATATTTACATAACTAATGTTATTAAGGTAAATTATGTTATGACACTGACCTTTAGAAGGCCGTAGAAGGAGTCGACTCTGCCCGTGTTTGTGGTAATTTTTGTTCCTTTTAAGTTTGAATTATTATATGAGTTTATTTTTGGTTGTCTTTTGTTTAATATAGCTCTTTATTTATTTATTTTGTGAAAAACTTCCTTCTGGAAAACTTTTTTAAATTAGTATTTATTTTAGATAACTTTCTAAGAGGTCCTGAGGTCCTGAAAATCTATAAGGAGAAGGGTGCCCCCAAACCTTCCTTTATGAAAACGAGTATATTTGGACACAGTCCAAAAGTCTGCTCTTATATAGGGGACCTCTTTGTGTAGGCAGAGAAAAGTGTCCTAGTATTAAGGAGATGGGAATTTCAAATTCACGACTAGTAGTTGTCATGCATATACGCTTCGTGATACAATTCAAAGCTTAGCGTAGAAATCAGAAGATTGAGGGAAAGGTAAGGGCAACAGTTTACCACACATTCAGTAACATTTCTTTTAGGGTGTAAAGTAAATAAACCAATAACACCTAATTATATAACTGTTATTATATATTCAAAAGATAACTTTAAATTATTTTGAGAGAATTAAAAAACAAGGGGACTGAATAGGGTAAGATAGATTTTTTTTTTCTTTTTTTTTTAATCAAAGCCCAAAGTGACGTTGACAGTTGAGACAAATATAAACAACCTGACTTATGAAGGGGGCTACCACCTATCTTAACTCTCTGCTCTTAACACTAACATGTTTTTTTTTTTTATTTCAATGGTTTAAGAATGAATCTTCTAACACATGAGGATTGTGCAAAAAGTTCAACTTTTCACTTATAGTGCTTTAGCAATACATTTTGAAGTGTTTTATTTTTAAAAATACAATATCCTGTATAATGTTCCAAAATGTATTTGGCAAATAAAGCACTTTCAATTACCAACTGCTGTAGTTTGGCCGTTCTGAAAAGCTTTCCAAAAACTTCCGGTTAAACCCCAGTTTAAAGAGTGGGAGCCTGATAAGAACAATAAACATACTTAAATGTGAAATAATTTCTGTTTTTTTTTTAGTTTTATCATTGCTTTTTGCTTCTGTATAAGCAAACATGTTACTTTATTTATCCAATCTTGTTATGGTCAAGTCTAAATTTCCTGGTTTGTTTGCTACCTGGTTGAAATGAAATACAAAATAAAAAAGGAATATAAAAAACTAGCTTCCTATGCAGAGAAGTGGAACAGAAAATTAGAAAAAGGGAGAACAGGCACCGCAATGGCGAGAGTGGGGTTCTGATTGAAAATTGCTATCTGGATTCCGGTCAATATTTATTTTGGACTTAGAGATAGCTCCCAGTAGTGATTTCTTTCCGGGGCAGGAAGCATACGACCAAAGAGGCTCTCAATATGGCTCGCGTTCCTCAAAACCCCACATCTTTAAGTTTTCCCCGCAAGAAAAATTTCTACATATATTGGATGTGAGTAGAAAGGCCTTATTGAATCCCACCCCTCACCCCTGCTGCCATCTACAATTTAGTTAAATGCCGACGGGAGTGCATATATGGGCATCGAGTCCCTAGGGAGAACACCTGTGCTGTCAGTCCCGAACAGCACACCATATATGGACATAGAGTCCCTGGGGAGAACACCTGTGCTGTCAGTCGTGACGGGGCACCATATATGGGCATAGAGTCCCTAGGGAGATGGTTTTCTCACTGAGAATGAAAAAACAGGAATTTTCTCACTTTGATGGATGTTTCTTGGAGAACTGTTTCCGGGCGAAGTTTATTAATGTCTGACAGATGACGTCAAGGTTGATTAATGTCTTTGGAGTTTGTTCAGGAGAATTGTCTCCGGGGCGAAGTTTATTAATGTCTTTGGAGTTCATCCAGGAGAATTGTTTCCGGGGAAGTTTATTAATGTCTGACAGGTGATGTCAAGGTTGATTGTTTTGTCATGAAGGAGGAATTAATTTATTGTTTCTAAGGGGAATTATTGATTCAAGAAAGGGGAATTAATTTGTTGTTTCTAAGGGGAATTATTGATTCAAGAAAGGGGAATTCATTTGTTGTTTCTAAGAGGAAGGTGGGGAAGAGATATTTTGATCTTAGGAGATGAAGAGATTAACGCGGGAAAGGGTTTCCTAGTAATTTCAAATGTGACAGCGCAGGGATGCCAAAAACAAAAGGAGCACACAGAAATTACGTTTAGGGGTTATTTGGGCGAAATCATTTTAGACATTTTAGGGAATTATTTCGGCGAAACAGTTAGAAACATTTTAAAAGATGATTTTAGAAGATGTTTTAAAAGAGGATTTGAGGGTGAAACTCTGTGGTCGTTATAATACACAAGTTGTATTTGAACAGTGTTGTGAGGTCCTCTACCCCAACCCCAAAGGACTCAATGAAAAATAAATTAGTTATTGATCATTTCTATTTTTCCAAATAATATAAATATTTTCCAACTTCAAAATGGGCACACACAAAAACTTACACACACACAAAAACTTACACACACATACACACACACACACACACACACACACAAAAACTTACACACACACAAAAACTTACACACACACACACAAATACTTACACACACACAAAAACTTACACACACACACACAAACTTACACACACACACACACAAAAACTTACACACACACAAAAACTTACACACACACACATAAAAACTTACACACACAAAAAAACTTACACACACAAAAAAACTTACACACAGACAAAAACTTACACACACACAAAAACTTACGCACACACAAAAAACTTACACACACATAAAAATTTACACACACACAAAAACTTACACCCACACAAAAAACTTACACACACATACAAAAACTTACACACACACACACACACACAAACTTACACACACACACAAAAAAAAAACTTACACACACACAAAAACTTACACACACATAAAAACTTACACACACACAAAAACTTACACACACAAGAAAACTTATACACACACAAAAACTTACACACACACAAAAACTTACGCAGACACCAAAAAACTTACACACACATAAAAACTTACACACACACAAAAACTTACACACACACAAAAAACTTACACACACATACAAAAACTTACACACACACACACACACAAAAACTTACACGCACACAAAAACTTACACACACACACACACACACACACACACACACACACACACACACACACACACACACATACTTACACACACACACACACACACACACACACAACAACTTACAGACACACACAAACTTACACACACAAAAAAAAACTTACACACACAAAAAAATTACACACACACAAAAACTTACATGCACACAAAAACTTACACACACACACAAAAACTTAAACACGCACAAAAACTTACACACACAAAAAAACTTACACACACACAAAAACTTACACACACACAAAAACTTACACACAAAAAAAAAACTTACACACACACAAAAACTTACACACACACAAAAACTTACACACACACAAAAACTTACACACACAAAAACTTACAAACACACACACAAAAACTTACACACACACAAAAACTTACACACACACACAAAAACTTACACAAACACAATAACTTACACACACACAAAAACTTACACACACACACACAAAAACTTACACACACACAAAAACTTACACACACAAAAACTTACACACACACACACAAACAAAAAAATTACACACACACAAAAAACTTACACCCACACACAAAAACTTACACACACATAAAAACTTATACACACACAAAAACTTACACACACACACAAAAACTTACACACATACACACAAAAACTTACACACACACACACACACACACAAACTTACACCCACACACTAAAACTTACACACACACAAAAACTTACACCCACACACAAAAACTTACACACACAAAAAACTTACACACACCCAAAAACTTACAAATACACAAAAACTTACACACACAAAAACTTGCACACACACACACATAAACTTACACACACATAAAAACTTACACCCACACACAAAAACTTACACACACACACACACAAAAACTTACATACACACACAAAAACTTACACACATACAAAAACTTACACACACACACAAAAACTTACACACACACACACAAACTTACACACACACAAAAACTTACACACACACAAAAACTTACACACACACAAAAACTTACACACACACACAAAAACTTACACACACACAAAAACTTACACACAAAAAAAACTTACACACACACAAAAACTTACACACACACACAAAAACTTACACACACACAGAAACTTACACACACGAAAACTTGCACACACACACACAAAAACTTACACACACACAAAAACTTACACACACACAAAAACTTACACACACACAATAACTTACACACACACACAAACTTACACACACACACACAAAAACTTACACACACACAAAAACTTACACACACAAAAACTTACACACACACACACACAAAAAATTACACACACACAAAAAACTTACACCCACTCACAAAAACTTACACACACATAAAAACTTACACACACAAAAAAAACTTACACACACACACAAAAACTTACACACACACACACAAAAACTTACACACACACACACACACACACACACACACACACACACACACACACACACACACACACACACACACACACACACACAAACTTACACACACACACAAAAACTTACACACACACAAAAACTTACACCCACACACAAAAACTTACACATACACAAAAACTTACACACACACAAAAACTTACACACACACAAAAACTTACACACACACAAAAACTTACACACACAAACACACAAAAACTTACACACACGTAAAAAACTTACACCCACACACAAAAACTGACACACACACACACACACACAAAAACATACACACACACACACAAAAACTTACACACATACAAAAACTTACACACACACACAAAAACTTACACACACACACACAAAAACTTACACACACGCAAAAACTTACACACACATAAAAACTTATATTTTTTGGGTTTTTCAACTATACTGGACAGAATGGATATATCAAAATTTTGATCAGACGAAATTGGGAAAAAGGGGGCGTGGGAGAGGGCCAAGTTGTCCTCCAGCATTTTGGTCACTGAAAAGGGCACTATAACTTTTAATTTCCGTTTGAATGAGCTCTCTCTTGATGTTCTAGGACCACTGGGTCGGTACGATTACCTCTGAAAAAAAATTAACACGCATCCGTGATCTTTCTTCTGGCAAAAAATACTAAGTTGCAAATTTTTGCAGATATGAGCTTGAAACCTATGTAATAGGGTTTTTCTGATACGCTGAATCTGACGGTGTGACTTTCATTAAAATTCTTTCAATTGTAGGGGATCTTTCCCCCCTCTTTCAAAAATCAGGTAAATTTTCTCAGGGTCGTAGCCTTTGATGAGTAATACTAAACTTCATAAAATTTATATATTTAGAATCAGCATTATAAGCCCATTCTTTTGATACATTTATTGACATCAAAATTCCGTTTTTAAAAGTTTCGATTACTATTGAGCTGTATCACTTGGTTTTTTTACTGTTTTTTTATTACGTATATGAGGGGGTTCTCCCCTTAGTCAATACCACGCTTTTTATGCTAAATTTAAAATTTTGTTTAAATCACAAACCCCTGAATCACAAAGGTCGTTTAATTAGAATACATAGCTCTTTTGAAAGCACTAAAAAAACTGTAGCCTAAAGAGCGAGGCATTGACTTAGGGGCGAACCCACTCATATACGTAATAATTTCTGTTCGTTTTAAGTTCTAATGTTGCTTCTTACTTTCAGTTGAAAAAAATTGTTTTTTTAATTTAATTTCTGATCGTTTTTTAAATAATGCTGGGAAATCCAGCGCCCCCCTTCATAGAAATGTCCCTTAACCCAAGGAAACATCCTCCACGGAAAGATTCTCCCGAGTAACCCCATCCTTAAGAAAAAAAACCCTTCCTGAGAATGTCTGTATACTTTCCAATAACCAATCCACGGGACAGGATCCCCCATCCCCGGAGGTGCAGGCTGAAGGCCATCGGGCTGATCCCGCCTGTGGCCGGCCTTCGGCCTGCGGTCTCGGAGAATGGGGGGGGGGGGGGGTCCCGCCCACGGTGGGCCTTCAGCCTGCACCTCCGGGGGTGGGGATCCTGTCCCGTGGATTGGTTATTGGAAAGTATACAGACATTCTCAGGAAGGATTTTTTTCCTGAGGATTAGGTTACTCGGGAGAATCTTTCTGTAGAGGATGTTTCCTTGGGTTAAGGGACATTTCTATGAAGGGGGGCGCTGGATTTCCCAGCATTATTTAAAAAACGATCAGAAATTAAATTAAAAAAAAACAAGTTTTTTCAACTGAAAGTAAGAAGCAACATTAGAACTTAAAACGAACAGAAATTATTACGTATATGAGTGGGTTTGCCCCTAAGTCAATGCCTGGCTCTTTACGCTACAGTTTTTAGTGCTTTCAAAAGAGCTATGTAATCTAATTAAACGACCTTTGTGATTCAGGGGTTTGTGATTTAAACAAAATTTTAAATTTAGCATAAAGAGCGTGGTATTGACTAAGGGGAGAACCCCCTCATATACGTAATAAAAAAACAGTAAAAAAACCAAGTGATACGGCTCAATAGTAATCGAAACTTTTAAAAACGAAATTTTGATGTCAATAAATGTATCAAAAGAATGGGCTTATAATGCTGATTCAAAATATATAAATTTTATTAAGTTTAGTATTACTCATCAAAGGCTACGACCCTGAGAAAATTTACCTGATTTTTGAAAAAGGGGGGAAAGATCCCCTACAATTGAAAGAATTTTAATGAAAGTCACACCGTCAGATTCAGCGTATCAGAAAACCCCTATTACAAAGGTTTCAAGCTCATATCTGCAAAAATTTGCAACTTAGTATTTTTTGCCAGAAGAAAGATCACGGATGTGTGTTAATTTTTTTTTCAGAGGTAATTGTACCGACCCAGTGGTCCTAGAACATCAAGAGAGAGCTCATTCAAACAGAAATTAAAAGTTAGAGTACCCTTTTCAGTGACCAAAATGCTGGAGGACAACTTGGCCCCCTCCCACGCCCCCTTTTTCCCAATTTCGTCTGATCAAAATTTTGATATATCCATTCTGTCCAGTATAGTTGAAAAACCCAAAAAATATATCTTTGAAGGTAACAAATTCACCCTAGAGCCCTTATAGAAAAGCCTTAAAGTTTTAAATTTTCCAATTGTATACGCACAGTATTTGTTATTATGTGTCTTGCTTTCATTTTACCGACTTACTTTTACGCGTGGACATGTTAAAGGTAATTGTGTCAGGTAAATTATCACCAAGATTGAATTATCTAGAGAATATTTCTGTTGGGAAGAAAAAGTGCCGTTAGGATTTAGAAATAGAAATGTAAAATGTTGATGCAAGATGTTTTGTTTCTGCTTGAAACCTTTTCCCATGGGGGATATGTGATAAATGGTAGACAATTAGTGTTCTATATTCTTCACCTCGCTTGATTTTTGTAATAATTAACCGTTATTATAGTTTATTTCGTGGGTTTGAAGGTTTTAAAATCAGTGCAAACTGGAATATAATAATAATGAATAGTTCAAATGTATGCGATGTTTCTCCAATGGTTGATGTGAGTTTAAATAACTTTTTAAGACACGATTGAAGTTGTGTTTAAATTCTTCATCAATATAAAATCAAAAACATGAAAATTAAAAATGTAAATGCATATTTCAAAGAAATCATAACCTTCTTAATAATATAATGTCGATAAACAGTGGAAATTGGTATCATGGTCAACCTTAGCGGGTGCCCAGTGGTGGATCTAAAGCAAACTCTTGGGGGAGGACCAATGTGAAAAGTTTACCAATGAGCAAAATCTTATGGGGGAGGTGCAAAGTGACATAGGGGCCAATAATTGACCATATTGACGAATTTATTCTAAAAAAGAGTAAAAAAGAAAACACAAGGATCAAGGGTGCCAAAAAAAGTCTTGGGGGGAGCGAGGTCCCCCCCATCACCCTCCTGGATTCGGCACTGGCTGTTGGCTATACCCCTAAGTACTGTACAAGCAAAAACCACATGAGAAAATCTGGCACCATCTTCTAGATAAGTTGCGCATAAAAAAAATAATCATAATAATCGACCGATATCCGATTTTTCTTTTTTTAATATCCGCTAATGACACTTACCCATATATCAGTCGGGCCCTAGAAGAAGTGAGTGACATAGCTCTGAAGAGTGGGCAGGAGGTGGAGGGTGCACATGAGTGTTGGTCGGACACGGTTGGGTACTGCGATGACTTGTCAATAGTATGACTAGTAGCGTTGTCTTATACAGAAATTTTTGATGAAGATTGCATTTAATTATAGATAAACTAGTCAAAAACATGATGCTTCGTAATATTATTCCAATAATTGTTAAACTTTTTGATTAAATGTTTCTTTTATTAAACTGAGAAAAAGCAAGTTTCCTCAAAACATATTTTGTGCAATTTCTACACCTCCTCATGTCATAATATACCTTTTTTGGTAATAGGGGTTTTAAATTCAATTTAAACGATAAAATTACTTTTTAGGAGGTTGACTTCACAATTTTCTGAAGTAAAGCAAAAAATTATCCAGGACCATATAATAGATATCTGATTAAGAGTTGGGCGAGGGAGGAGTTATACCACAAAAAATATTCTAGGGGGCTATCAAAACCAAATTTTGTCAGGTAAGCGGGGGGGGGGTATTTCTTTACCTGCATTTTAAAATACAGTTGATAAGTCTGAGAAACATTTTTTGGGGATAAATAGTCGTTTCACCTGGATTTTTAGGATCAATTTACGAGCTGAAGATATTTTTCGTTTTGAGTGCTCACCCCCTAGATATTGCCCTATTTTAAGAAAATGGCTCATTTTTAACAAATTTAGCCTTAGCTAGTTAAAACTGTGCACAAATTCTTGATTTTTTATCGTGTTACTTTCCTAATAAAGGAACATTTAGTATTTTTTCCTAATTTTGAGTTTTTTCTTAAGAAAATGATCCATCGTTAACAAATTTAGCCCTAGCTAGTTCAAACTGTGCATAAATTCATGATTTTTTTATTTAGTCTAGCAGCTCTTTACTTTTAGTTGAAAAAACGTCCTCTTGTGGAAAAAAGTTTTTGTCACTCTAACAAGTTTATCAATAGACATAAGTTTACAGAAAATTTAGGTTTGAACAATTATTCGTTATTATTTCTGCTCGTTTTTGATTTAGTCTAGTAGCTCTTAACTTTTAGTTGAAAAAATGTCCTCTTATGGAAAAAAAGTTTTTGTCACTCTAGCAAGTTTATCACTAGACATAAGTTTACAGAAAATTTAAGTTTGAACAATTATTCGTTATTATTTCTGCTCATCTTTGATTTAGTCAAGTAGCTCTTTACTTTTAGTTGAAAAATGCCGTCTTGTGGAAAAAAAGTTTTTGTCACTCTAGCAAGTTTATCACTAGACATAAGTTTACAGAAAATTTAAGTTTGAACAATTATTCGTTATTATTTCTGCTCATCTTTGATTTAGTCAAGTAGCTCTTTACTTTTAGTTGAAAAATGTCCTCTTGTGAAAAAAAGTTTTTGTCACTAACAAGTTTATCACTAGACATAACTTTACAGAAAATTTAAGTTTGAACAATTGTTCGTTATTATTTCTGCTCATCTTTGATTTAGTCTAGTAGCTCTTTACTTTTAGTTGAAAAATTTGTGTGTAATTTTTTGTGTGTGAGTGTAAGTTTTTGTGTGTGTATAATTTTTTTGTGTGTATAAGTTTTTGTGCGTGTAAGTTTTTGTGTGTGTGTGTAAGTTTTTGTGTTTGTGTCTAAGTTTTTGTGTGTGTGTAAGTTTTTGTGTGTGTGTAAGTTTTTGTGTGTGTGTAAGTTTTTGTGTGTGTGTAAGTTTTTGTGTGTGTGTGTAAGTTTTTGTGTGTGTGTAAGTTTTTGTGTGTGTGTAAGTTTTTGTGTGTGTGTAAGTTTTTTTGTGAGTGTAAGTTTTTTTTTTGTGTGTGTGTGTGTAAGTTTGTTTGTGTGTGTGTAAGTTTTTGTGTGTGTAAGTTTTTGTGTGTGTGTAAGTTTTTGTGTGTGTGTGTAAGTTTTTGTGTGTGTGTAAGTTTTTGTGTGTGTTTGTGTGTGTAAGTTTTTTTGTGTGTGTAAGTTTTAGTGTGTGTGTAAGTTTTTGTGTGTGTGTAAGTTTTTGTGTGTGTTTGTAAGTTTTTATGTGTGTGTAAGTTTTTGTGTGTGTGTAAGTTTTTGTGTGTATGTGTAACTTTTTGTGTGTGTGTGTGTGTAAGTTTTTGTTTGTGTGTGTTTGTGTAAGTTCTTATGTGTGTGTAAGTTTTTGTGTGTGTGTAAGTTTTTGTGTGTGTGTGTGTGTAAGTTTTTGTGTGTGTGTAAGTTTTTGTGTGTGTGTCTAAGTTGTTGTGTGTGTGTGGGTGTGTGTAAGTTTTTGTGTGTGTGTAAGTTTTTGTGTGTGTGTGTAAGTTTTTGTGTGTGTGTGTGTGTGTGTGTGTAAGTTTTTTGTATGTGTGTAAGTTTTTGTGTGTGTGTGTAAGTTTTTGTGTGTGTGTGTGTGTGTAAGTTTTTGTGGGTGGGTGTAAGTTTTTATATGTGTGTAAGTTTTTGTGTGTGTGTGTGTAAGTTTTTGTGTGTGTGTGTAAGTTTTTGTGTGTGTGTAAGTTTTTGTGTCTGTGTAAGTTTTTGTGTGTGTGTAAGTTTTTGTGTGCGGGTGTAAGTTTTTGTGTTTGTGTAAGTTTTTGTGTGTGGGTGTAAGTTTGTGTGTGTGTGTGTGTGTGTGTGTAAGTTTTTGTGTGTTTGTGTGTTTAAGTTTTTGTGTGTGTGTGTGTAAGTTTTTGTGTGTGTGTGTAAGTTTTTTGGGTGTGTGTAATTTTTTGTTTGTGTGTGTTTAAGTTTTTGTGTGTGTAAGTTTTTATGTGTGTGTAAGTTTTTGTGTGTGGGTGTAAGTTTTTTGTGTGTGTGTAATTTTTTGTTTGTGTGTGTTTAAGTTTTTGTGTGTGTAAGTTTTTGTGTGTGTGTAAGTTTTTGTGTGTGTGTAAGTTTTTGTGTGTGTGTAAATTATTGTGTGTGTGTAAGTTTTTTTGTGTGTGTAAGTTATTGTGTGTGTGTAAGTTTTTGTGTGTGTGTGTAAGTTTTTGTGTGTGTGTAAGTTTTTGTGTGTGTGTGTAAGTTTTTGTGTGTGTGTAAGTTTTTTTGTGTGTGTAAGTTTTTGTGTGTGTGTAAGTTTTTTGTGTGTGTGTAAGTTTTTGTGTGTGTGTAAGTTTGTGTGTGTGTGTAAGTTTGTGTGTGTGTGTGTGTAAGTTTTTGTGTGTGTGTAAGTTTTTGTATGTGTGTAATTTTTTTGTGTGTGTAAGTTTTTTTTTGTGTGTGTAAGTTTTTGTGTGTGTGTGTGTAAGTTTTTGTGTGTGTGTAAGTTTTTGTGTGTGTGTGTAAGTTTTTGTGTGTGTGTAAGTTTGTGTGTGTGTGTAAGTTTTTGTGTGTGTGTGTAAGTTTTTGTGTGTGTGTGTAAGTTTTTGTGTGTGTGTAAGTTTGTGTGTGTGTGTAAGTTTTTGTGTGTGTGTGTAAGTTTTTGTGTGTGTAAGTTTTTGTGTGTGTGTAAGTTTTTTTGTGTGTGTGTAAGTTTTTGTGTGTTGTGTGTGTGTAAGTTTTTGTGTGTGTGTAAGTTTTTGTGTGTGTGTAATTTTTTGTGTGTGTAAGTTTTTTTGTGTGTGTGTAAGTTTTTGTGTGTCTGTAAGTTGTTTTGTGTGTGTGTGTGTGTGTGTGTAAGTATGTGTGTGTGTGTGTGTGTGTGTGTGTGTGTGTGTAAGTTTGTGTGTGTGTGTAAGTTTTTGTGTGTGTGTGTAAGTTTTTGTGTGCGTGTAAGTTTTTGTGTGTGTGTAAGTTTTTGTATGTGTGTGTAAGTTTTTTTTGTGTGTGTAAGTTTTTGTGTGTGTGTAAGTTTTTATGTGTGTGTAAGTTTTTTGTGTGTGCGTAAGTTTTTGTGTGTGTGTAAGTTTTTGTGTGTGTGTAAGTTTTTTTGTGTGTGTAAGTTTTTGTGTGTGTGTAAATTTTTATGTGTGTGTGTAAGTTTGTGTGTGTGTGTGTAAGTTTTTGTGTGTGTGTGTGTGTGTAAGTTTGTGTGTGTGTTTTTGTAAGTGTTTGTATGTGTGTGTAAGTTTTTTGTGTGTGTGTAAGTTTTTGTGTGTGTGTAAGTTTTTATGTGTGTGTAGGTTTTTTGTGTGTGTGTAATTTTTTGTGTGTGTTTAAGTTTTTGTGTGTGTGTAAGTTTTTGTGTGTGTGTAAGTTTTTGTGTGTGTGTAAGTTTTTGTGTGTGTGTGTAAGTTTTTTTGTGTGTGTGTAAGCTTTTGTGTGTGTGTGTGTGTGTGTGTGTGTGTGTGTGTGTGTGTGTGTGTGTGTATGTTTGTGTGTGTGTGTAAGTTTTTGTGTGTGTGTGTAAGTTTTTGTGTGTGTGTAAGTTTTTTTGTGTGTGTAAGTTTTTGTGTGTGTGTAAGTTTTTATGTGTGTGTGTAAGTTTTTGTGTGTGTGTAAGTTTTTGTGTGTGTGTGTGTGTGTGTGTAAGTTTTTGTGTGTGTGTGTAAGTTTTTGTGTGTGTGTAAGTTTTTGTGTGTGTGTGTAAGTTTTTGTGTGTGTGTAAGTTTTTGTGTGTGTGTGTGTATGTGTGTGTAAGTTTTTGTGTGTGTGTAAGTTTTTGTGTGTGCCCATTTTGAAGTTGGAAAATATTTATATTATTTGGAAAAATAGAAATGATCAATAACTAATTTCTTTTTCATTGAGTCCTTTGGGGTTTGGGTAGAGGACCTCACAACACTGTTCAAATACAACTTGTGTATTATAACGACCACAGAGTTTCGCCCTCAAATCCTCTTTAAAAACCTCTTCTAAAATCATCTTTTAAAATGTCTGTAACTGTTTCGCCGAAATAATTCCCTAAAATGTCTAAAAAGGTTTCGCCCAAATAACCCCTAAACGTAATTTCTGTGTGCTCCTTTTGTTTTTGGCATCCCTGCGCTGTCACATTTGAAATTACTAGGAAACCCTTTCCCGCGTTAATCTCTTCATCTCTAAGATCAAAATATCTCTTCCCCACCTTCCCCTTAGAAACAACAAATTAATTCCCCTTTCTTGAATCAATAATTCCCCTAAGAAACAACAAATTAATTCCCCTTTCGTGAATCAATAATTCCCCTTAGAAACAACAAATTAATTCCCCTTTCTTGAATCAATAATTCCCCTTAGAAACAATAAATTAATTCCTCTTTCATGACAAAACAATCAACCTTGACATCACCTGTCAGACATTAATAAACTTCCCCGGAAACAATTCTCCTGGATGAACTCCAAAGATATTAATAAACTTTGCCCCGGAGACAATTCTCCTGAACAAACTCCAAAGACATTAATCAACCTTGACGTCATCTGTCAGACATTAATAAACTTTGCCCGGAAACAGTTCTCCACGAAACATCCATCAAAGTGAGAAAATTCCTGTTTTTTCATTCTCAGTGGGAAAACCATCTTCCTAGGGACTCTATGCCCATATATGGTGCCCCGTCACGACTGACAGCACAGGTGTTCTCCCCAGGGACTCTTTGCCCATATATGGTGTGCTGTTCGGGACTGACAGCACAGGTGTTCTCCCTAGGGACTCTATACCCATATATGGACTCCCATCGGCATTAAACTAAATTGTAGATGGCAGCAGGGGTGAGGGTGGGAGTCAATAAGGCCTTTCTACTGATGTGAAAGAAGAACTTATAAGAATAATAGCTTAACAGAGAGAATAATGGAACTGATGAGAATAATAACACTTCCTTGACGAACAAGCTATATTTAAGTCGTAGTACCATCAATAATCGAATGTTGCGTCAATAATCGATACTCGTCCTGACTTTATCCTCCTTTACCCAATACAACGTTAAAATTGCGACTATAAATTTGTTACTTGAATACCCAGCGTAAAATAAAGGCTTTGCGATTACAACACGGGGCTATAGAACTGAACTACGATGTCGAAGTTTTCGTGGTAACACAGAGAAGTTAGTCGGGCCATTAGTGACCAAAACTCTAAAAACAGAATTTTTTTAACAACTGATACAGTAAAAGAATTGGCTTTGCATGATGATTCCAAACATATTAAGCTCATTCTTTTTAATGTTGTTCATTAAAAGCTACCAGCCTTAGAAAATTTGCCTGATGATAAAAAAGGGCGAAACACCACCAAAAAGGCAAGTTATCTGAATGGAAACCATGTCATTAGATTCAGCATATCAGAAAACGCTGCTCTACACGTTCCAAGCTCCTATCTACAAACATGTAGAATTTTGTTTCTTCCCCCAGAATAAAGAGCAAAGATGCATAATTATTTGTTTGTTTGTTGCTGGTTTTTTTTTCAAGGGGCGCTCGTATCGAATTAATGGTCCTAGAAGATCGAAAGAGGGCTCATTTGAACGGAAATAATAAGTTGTAGTGCACTGTTTCAGTTACCAAATACATTTTGCCACAGTGAAGTGGTGTTTTCTGCCATTTCGTGGCACCGAACTGCGATTTTGCCAAGTCACTGTCGATTGACAATTCTTAGATGACCGATGAATTTACATGTGTCAAAAAACTATATATTTCTCGGCTGCTCACCAGTTGCAGAAGAAGTGATGCCGCACGACGCATTCATTCCTGATAAGTCATGTAGTACCATATAAGATAAATGACAAATATAGACGTTTATCTTAATGGCTTTACTTAACCAAGTTGATTCCCTTGATTTGTCATGAAATTAAGCTCAGCTATATGTAATTGTGCATCAGCTACCACAAAGAAGGGACGGTGAGTCTTTGTATAAGGGGGTGTCATATGCCTTAAAGAGTGCATTTCAATGCCCAAATTCTCTGACTTTCCATGAACCTTCATATAAATGTAGAAAAGATGTGCGTTTTAGGAGCGGGGGGGGACTAGGAATTAATTTCTCATCTTTCTTCATTTGGGCTAAGCCTGAATAAGGGCGCTGTGGGGCGATATCTCCCTTCTTACAAAAGGGGGTGATATTCCCTTTTTTTACAAGAGGGGAGATGTATTTCGGGAATTCTTTTTTGGGATTAATATACGAAATTATTTTATACTGATTTTCTTTTGTTTGTCTTGCTTTAACTTTGGATACTACACTTTATATTGCGGGGATAATTTTCCAAGGGGAATTTCCAACACTGAGGGAATTTTCTATGTGGCAAGGGAGTCATTTTCCGCTGGAGGCATTTCCGTTGGGCAACTTTTCAACCGAAATATTTCACGGAGGGACCGGAGAATTTTCTTGCATAATTTAAGAAACATTCAGAAATTAAATAAAAATAAACATGTTTTTTCAACAAAAAATAAGGAGCAATATTAAAACCTAGAACAAACAGGATTTATTCCGTATATGATGAGGGCTTCTCCCTTTTCAATCCTTACCTCTTTATGTTAAAGTTAGACGATTCGTCCTAATTCTTTAAGAACGACTGCTGAAATACAAGGACGGTTGTATTGGAATAAGAAGTTTTTTGCATCACTTAAAAAATTTAGCGTAGCGAGTGAGTGGTTGAGCAGGGAGTATTCCTCTCATATGAAAATAGCTTCTGTTCGTTTTAAGTTGTAATGCTGCTCCTTACTTTCAGTTGAAAAAACTTATTTTGTTTTGCTTAAAATTACCATCGATAAAGCCTTGTTTAGTCTGTCCAAAAAAATCTTTTTTTTATTTTTTATTTAGATGTTTAAAGGTTGCTTCAATACGGATCTATTGTGGACAATGTAAAACCTTGTCTGATTTTCTTTTAATGTAAATGGGTCAGAAACACCCAAAAAAAAGTATAAAAACAGAAAAACAGTATAAATACTTTCACGTCTAATTTTTAAATTTTTCAAAATAGAAGTGCCAAAAAAGGATAGTATTACATGATGGGACAAAAGTAAGTTTTCTTCGCCCTCCCTTCCCCACTAATATTCTAGTATTTCTACCAAAACAGAAGTCGAAATGCGGTTTTTGAGAAATCATAGAATTTTTAAACCACACCTCCTCTAGCAGAGTAGATCCCGCTCAGGTATTAGCGGAAGTAATAACCAGGAGAAACGAAGTTAAACATTAAAAGAACGAAGGAGAATACTACAACTGTTCCAAGAAGGTATCTCACAAGGTTCCTGACAAGGCCATGAATGTGGCTTCGGAAAACATGTATTTGAATGGTTACATATAGGTCTACTTAGATACTTATTAAAGAAATTTAAAACCATGTGTCTCAAATCCTGTTTAACGTCATAAAAAAAAGAAGTGAGTCCGCTTCGTCAATCATTCTTCTATTTGTGCGAGTGGGTTATCATAAGTAAATCTTATTTGAAAATTGTAAGACATAACATTCAAGAGCTGTTGCAGGGGGGAGGGGTACAATCCGTCTTATGAATTATACTCACGTTATGACCATTGTTAGTAAATAAATTTTTGTAGTTTTTATGATAAATTTTGAGGAAAACCCTCTAGTGGATAGGCTTCGATTACTTAAATCCTTAATCCTGGAGCCATCGTAAGGCTTGCAAGGTGTTATAAGTATCTGTAATCGAACAGTTCGTGGTAACGCACTGTAAGTAAGGAGCGACCCGGCTCAATAGCAACCAAAACTCAAAAAACAGAATTTTGATAACAATAGATAAACCAAAAGAATCAAGTGTTTATGCCGATTTCAAATATATAAATTTCATCAAGTTTAGTCTTACCCATCAAAAGTTACACGCTTGAGAAAATTTGCCTTATTTTGAAAAAATGGGGAAACACTCCCTAAAAGTCATAGAACTCTAATGAAAATCACACCATCAGATTCAGCATATCAGAAGACCCTACTATAGAAGTTTCAAGCTCCTATCTGCAAAAATGTGGAATTTTGTACTTTTTGCCAGAAGGAAGATCACGGATGCGTGTTTATTTTATAATTTTTTTTCCAGAGGTGATCGTATCGACCCAGTGGTCCCAAAATATCGCGGGAGGGCTCATTCGAACAGAAATTAAAAGTTCTAGTGCTCTTTTTAAGTGACCAAAAAAAAGGAGGGCAGCTAGGTCCCCTCCCACGCTCATTTTTTTCCAAAGTCACCCTATCAACATTTTGAGATAGCCATTTTGTTCAGCATAGTCTAAAAAGACAATAACTATGTCTTTGAGGATGACTTAATCCCCCAGAGTCCCCGGGGAAAGGTATGAAAGTTATGATCTTCGCCCAATGTTTACATATAGTATTGGTTATTGGGAAGTAAACAGATGTTCTCAGGTTTTTTTTATGGTAGTTGGGGGGTCACGGGTTACATGGGAGGATCTTTCTATGGAGGAAGTTTTCATGAGGGAAGGGACATTGCTATGAAGGGGGCGCCGTATTTCCCAGCATTAGTTAAAAAATGATCAGAAATTAAATAAAAAAACAATTTTTTCAACTGAAAGTAAGGAGCAACATCAAAACTTAAAACGAACAAAAATTATTACGTGAAAAATTGGGTTCGCCCGCTACTGATTACCTCGCTCTTTACGCTAAAGTTTTTTTTTGTACTTTCACCGGACCTATTTATTCTAATTAACGGCCTTTGTGATTAAGGGGTCATTCTTAAAGAATTTGAACAAAATTTGAACTTTAGCGTAAAGAGCAAGGTATTGACTAGGGGGAGAACCCCCTAATTTACGTAATAAAAATAAGCGAATATAGAAGTTCGTTACGTAAGTTAATTCGTAAGTTACGTCAGATCAAAATTTTGAGAAAGCCATTTAGCCAAAAAAAAAAAAAAAAATAATATGCATATTTTGTTTTAATTATTCATTTACGGTGAGCCAAAATCAAAACTGCATTAATTCAAAAACGTTCAACAATTAAATTAAAAAAAAACAAGTTTTTATAACTGAAAGTAAGAACCGACATTAAAACTTAAAACAAACAGAAATTATTCCGTATATGAAAGGGGCCGTCCCCTCTTTAACGCCTCGCTCTTTACGCTAAAGTTTGACTCTGTCTCACAACTTTACTTTTTAAAACAATAAAAAACTTTAGCGTAAAGAGCGAGGTGTTGAGGAAGGGACAGCCCCTTTCATATACGGAATTATTTCTGTTCATTTTAAGTTTTGATGTCGCTCCTTACTTTCAGTTAAAAAAAACTTGTTTTTTTAATTTAATCAAACAGCTCGTGGTAACGAACTATAAGTAAGGAGCGACCCGGCTCAATAGTAACCGAAATTCTAAAAAACTCTAAAAATACCAATAGATACATCAAAAGAATCATATTTTAATGCTGATTTGAAATATATAAGTTTCATCAAGTTTAGTCTTACCCATCAAAAGTTACGCGCCTGATAAAATTTGGCTGATTTTCGAAAAAAGGTGGAAAAACCCCCTAAATCTTATAGAACTTTATGAAAATCACACCATCAGATTCAGCGTATCAGAGACCCCTACTGTAGAGGTTTCAAGCGCCTATCTGCAAAAATGTGGAATTTTGTATTTTTTGCCAGAAGAAAGATCACGAATACGTGTTTATTTGTTTTTTGTTTGTTTTTTTTCCCCCAGGGGTGATCATGTCGACCCATCGTGGGAGGACTCATTGGAACGGAAATCAAAAGTTCTAGTGTCCTTTTTAGGTGACCAAAAAATGGAGAGCACCTAGGCCCCCTCCCACGCTTATTTTTTCCCAAAGGCACCGGGAGCAAAGTTTTGAGATACCCATTTTGTTCAGCATGGTCAAAAATACGATAACTATGTCTTTTATAATGAGTTAATCCCCCAAAGTCCCCGGGGGGAGGGCTGGAAGTTATGAACTTTACCCAATGTTAACATATAGCATTGGTCATCGGGAAGTATACAGACGTTTTCAGGGGGACTTTTTCTGGTAGCGGGGGAGGGGGTAATGGGTCGGGGGTTATATGGGAGGATCTTTACATGGAAGAAGTTTTCATGCGGAAAGGGACATTGCTATGAAGGGAGTGCCGGATTTCCCAGCATTATTTAAAAAAAAGATCAGATATTGAATTAAAAAAAAAACAAGATCTTCAACTGAAAGTAAGGAGCAACACCAAAACTTAAAACGAACAGAAAATATTACGTATATCATTGGGTTTGCCCCCTAGTCAATACCTCGCTCTTTAAGCCAAAGATTTTTTAGTACTTTCATAAGAGCTATTTATTCCAATTAACGGCCTTTGTGATTAAGGGGTCATTTTTTAAGAATTGGAACAAAATTCGAACTTGAGCGTAAAGAGAGAGGTATTGACTAGGGGGCGAACCCCCTAATATACGTATTAAAAATATATGAATATCGAAATTCGTTACATAAGTTAATTCGTAAGTTACGTATATTTATTACTAATAAAAACGTTCGTAAATGAAATTAAACAACGTTAGAGAAAGCCATTTAAACAAATAAAAGTAAAATTAATATCTAAATTTGGTGTTGATTATTCATGTACAGTGAGCCAAAATCAAAACCTGAATTTATTCAAAAACATTCAAAAACTAAATAAAAAAACTAGTTTTTTTAACTGAAAGTAAGGAGCGACGTTAAAACCTAAATCGAACAGAAATTATTCCGTATTTGAAAGGGGCTGTCCCCTCCTCAACGCCTCGCTTTTTACGCTAAAGTTTGACTTTCCCTCAACCCTTTTTTTAAACAATTAAAAAACTTTAGCGTAAAGAGCGAGACGTTGAGGAGGGGACAGCCCCTTTCATATACGGAATAATTTCTGTTCATTTTAAGTTTTAACGTCGCTTCTTACTTTCAGTTAAAAAAACTTTTTTTTTTATTTAATTTTTGAACGTTTTAGAATAAATTCATAAAATTTGAATAAACCGCTGTGCTCTGTTTTCTATAAAAATTGCTTTAGGTACAGTCTCTGTGCAAGACTCAACTTTTAACTACTAAGTTACTTTAGGATAATGTTAGGCACTCGTTTAAGTGAATCTATTTCAGACTATGAATTGTGTTAAAATTGTAGTTTGGTAGCTCTGTTGAAGTATCTTAGGCAGCACAATAGCGCTGCCTAAGTAAA
Source organism: Artemia sinica (assembly GCA_027921565.1). Taxonomy (NCBI): domain Eukaryota; kingdom Metazoa; phylum Arthropoda; class Branchiopoda; order Anostraca; family Artemiidae; genus Artemia; species Artemia sinica. The sequence continues at coordinate 16,171 of JAPEVW010000532.1, read as the reverse complement.
GAGCGATGTGGGCACGATGCATTATTACTTTTTTTTATTCTTGTTTTTTTTTCTGACCAAGGCACTTCGTATAGAAGGAGTTGTGATGGAAACTCCGAAAGGCACTCACTTGATTGGAAAATGAAATTTCTAGTGCTCTATTTTATGAGTCAAAGGGATTGGAGGACAAGAAGCCTTCTCCCTACACCCATTATTTCCCCAAACACATCCAGTCAAAATTTTGAGATAGCCATTTTGTTTAGCATAGTTGAAAGGTTCAGTGACTTTGTCTTTGGGGACGACAACCCCAAAAAAAGAAAGAAAGAAAGAAGGTTAAGATTAGAAAGAAAGGGAGATGTAGGGTTTACAGCAAATGCTACCGATGATAGTTTATCAATATATTCAAAAAAATTGTTTTGTCAATCCGGCTCGGGCAAACAGAAAGTAACACCTCTTCGAGTGGAGTAAGGCAAGACCAAAGAAAAGGTTTAGAGGAGCCCTGAGCTTCATCAAAGGGAATGAGAGGCAAAACTCTGAATAGTGGAGTTAGGAGAGCGTGCAAAGCTGAGTTGGCCATAGACTGAAACGCAGTCTTAGTAGCAATAGAAGGTAAATTACTTGATGTTCTAAAAGCCATGGGTGCAGCCTAAGGTTTTTTCTATGCCAACTATCCCCCTCCCCCAGCAAGATGAGAACAAGGATATATTATTGGCTAACTGTACCAAATTAGCATCCTTTTTTATGGGATATCAAAATATTAACGTATTTTGATGGGGTAGATATCCACGTGCAATTTTGTACAATACTAGTATCATTTTGGGCAAACTCGGTATATAATATTGACAATTCCTCTATGAACAGGTTATTTGTTAGGGGAAGGGGTGAGGAATTGATAAATACAAATTACAGGTAATAGTAAACAAAGGCTTCGAAGCTAGAAAAGGGCCATTGTAAACTTTGGTATATAAACAAAATGTTAGTATCTGTTTATTTATTAAGATTATAATTTTGTTTGGAAACGTGCTGATTGCGTTTCATGTTTATTTTCCAGAAAGATTTTTGAATAAATAATTTCAACATACGCTTGCACAGAATATTTTGGTACACAGATATTTGTTTTTATTTTCATGGTTTTACTCTAACCAACCCCTAAAAAAATAACTGTTAGACCTCATTTACTTTTTTAATCCTAGTTCAATTAAGCGATATTGCTTAGGGTATATAGAAAATACGGCAGATGTGGGTACAAAACCGTTACCGTTTTCTTTCATTTTGTTTCAATGCAGCATCTGCATCTCTCTCTCTTCTCCCAGATGTGTGTGTAGTCATCCCACGCAGCAAATAACACCACACATAATATGCATCTGCATGAGTGGAAATCGACCGTTGGAATTTTCTAATGCCAGCATCCCGTAGATTTCCATCTGCTTTTCCCATTTCTAATTGTACCTATCAGCTGATCAGTTAAACCAGTGTTTCTAGATCAATGACTTTTTTCTAGTACAGGTTGACAATCCTTTATGCGAGACCCTTGGACTAGTTTTGCTTCGAAATATAAGTATTTGTCTACCTCTTTGAGTCAGTATGTTAGTTTGTCTCTCTCGCAAGTGGTATATTTTTTTCCTGGGGGGTGGGGTTGAAACTTTCAACTAGTTTTCTTGATACTACTATAGATGGTAAATCAACAAAATCCCTAGACTAAATATAGTATTTCGACTTTTTTATGAGGGTGATAGTCCAGAGCTCCTAAACTAATTTTAAAATCACACTAGCCCCCAATAAAAAAAAATCTTGCGCTTTGTTAGATTTCTGTATGCATGCTTAGTATATTATTATTAATATTTATTCATTTATATTTACAAATTGGGTTTAGTTCATCATATTTATTAATTAATATTATTAATAATTATAAATATTTCTAGAAATGGATTGCTAGCTATAAAAAGTTAAACAAACCCATCCAATAGTAGCCTTAGTGTCCCTGTAGTAAGGAAAAGTAATAAAAGTACTTTCTGTTAAGATTTGTACAATCAGTGAGTAAATTTTTACTCGGAAGTCAAAATTTGTTGCTAAATTCAAACTACTCAGGTAACTAAGCAGACCTTGAAGCACAAAATGAAATCAAGGGAAATCAAACACAATGAAATCAAGCAAAAAATGAAAGGAAGGGGTGTCAGTTGCCTTCCAATCACTTTCGACTATTAAAAAGGCAGGCCATTCCAATTTCCAATCGCATGAGCCCTTTTCGAATGTTCTACGACAACTTCTACGATACGAAGTGCCCTGGTTTAAGAACAACATAAAAAAATTAATCAAAATAAATAATACATTGTGCCAACATTGTTCTTTACTTAGGCAGCGCTATTGCGCTGCCTATGATTCATCGGATAAATAGGAAAAACACTGATCCTTGCTTAAATATTTTTTAATCCCCCAAAAATATGGCTCAAACCTTAATTGAAACTGGCAAACCAGAAAATTATAATCTGAGGTTATGCTCAAGCCATATTACAGTCAAACTTGTAGATAAAATCAAAATTCCACCCTAGTGCGGCGCCAATTACATCCAGCTCGTAATTTTTCGAGTTAGACAGTGTTCAGTTGTCAATAGTACAAATCAATGTTAACAATTTATCGTAGGAATCTACGGCAGAATTTTTTGGTAGTTAGAAAAGATGGAGGTTTGAAACCCCAGTTTTCCTATCTTTTAAGATGAATCAGGGAAAAAGACCAAAAGACATAGTTTTAGTTGGGAAACAAACTAGGTTTATTGCAAATTCTACAAACCCCTTTCTTGTCATTTAGATTTTCCCCTTCTGTAGCACAAGTATGGCACTAAATTCAAGGAATAACGCTTAGAACTATGATTCATTTATCTTGGCTCTTTTGTCGACTGGTGCTGCTTTGTCGTGGGCCAGGCATTAGACATAACCGAACTCACTGGATTGTCCAACGAGTATTGGTAATATATAAGAGTGGAAACTGTCGCTAGCGTCGGCAAAAAAAAATATCAGCGCCATCAAGCGTGTGGCAACACTTGGCATTTTTCCAAGCTCTGTAATCATTCCTGTGTCAGGAAGTGATATCAAACACTTACTACTACCCTAGTTTTACCAATTGTACTACTTAAATTAATTATTCTTATTATTACACTGAACAAAATACCAACTGTCACCAAACGCTAGATGACGTTGGTAGTTTTTTTTTTTTTTTTTTTTTTTTTGTCGACACTAGTACCAGTTTCCACCCTTGTATGCTACCCATTCTTTTTGGACATGTCCATAGGATGCATTCCGCTTCTGTATTCATGCATCTAACAGACAAGACTAATTTAGCCACCCTAGCATTTGGTGCAATTATATATTTCAATGACATATCATTTACCAACTTTTTATATTTTTATATTTTTTTAAATTTGTATAAGTAAGTATAGGTAAAGAGAAATGATAAATAGTCGTATTACATAAATGAATACAAATATATTTATGGTCATTTTTATTATCAATATTTGTATTTAAAATTTACAAAAAGAGGTAGAACACAATCTCACTGAAAATTTTGATTTTCGCATGCTTTTGATAATGTTGTACATTTGCAAGCGCTTCATTACTTAGTTAGAGCAGGAGTTAATTCTTCCGTCGTAAAAGTTCTTCAATAATGATTTTTCAATCCGTTGGTTCGGTTAAAATGGATGTCTGATATATCTGAGCCTATCTCAGTAAAGAAGAGAGTCAGACAAGGTGGTGTGCTGTCTCCATATATTTTTAAAACTGTGCTTGCGGACTGTTTGTGAACGCTGTCACCTACTGTATTTTTAGAAAATGCTGGTGTTAGTCACATGGCCTATGCAAATGATGTACTGCTAGTTAGTCATACAAGGTCAGGCTTCACAAAGAATCTAAATGTTCTGATTAATGCTTTGAGCCGGATTGAACTTTCTCTAAAGGCTTCAAAATGCGAGTTTCTGTGTTTTAATATTTCTAACCCTGCTTCTCCTTTACATGTGGGTACAATGCTACTCGAGTGTGTAGTAGCACTTGAAATGGCTTGGGATTACTTTTTCTGATACACGTTTGACTCATGCTTGTCTTTGGTTGCTAGTGCTCTTTTATTCGTATTTCATATGGTAAAATGTCGCCTAATAGAGGAAGGTACAGCCACCGAGGCGTATGTAAACTTTACCATAGTTTTTGTTCTCCTACAATTCTTTTTCTTTCCGGTTTCAGCCTTTAATGCGGAGTAAAGACCGTCTTCAGCTAAGGAGAGGCTATTTTAAAGATTGTAAATTATGTGCCAGTAATCCTCTCAGTGAATCACTGATCTTTTTCCAGATCAGTGATTCACCGGATAGTGTTATGTCAATTATGTTGCGAATTTCTTCTTATTCCTTGTGGATTATATTATTTTGTTTTTTCGCTTTTTACTCCGCATTTATTTTATATCATTGCGGGTTACAAATAAACTTACTTACTTACTTATAGGAGATTTACAGTCCCCCAGCTTGAGTAACAAGGAAAATCACTTTTTTGCATGGGAATCATTGATGTGTCTTCTTTTATTTATTTGACTTCTTTTTTTCTCCACTACTAGTGGGGTACTGAGACATTATGAAGAGGAATTTAAGTTCTCATTTAATGGCTAATTTCTTTCATACCTAGTGCTTTTTAGAAGTAAAGCAAGAAAATATTAACATAAAATGAAGCTTTTGACAAAACTTCGTCTTAATATTCCTCATATAAACGGACAGAATCACTCCACACGTATAAAACCCTTTCTTTTACGGGTACTTGCGTGTAATAGCGACCACACTTTGTTCCTGATCTCTAATGAAACCGGTTTTATGTGTCCACTCAGAGATAATCAGCTTAGCCTGAGCGAGATAAATCACTATGGAGGTACATTTTAATTACATATTTAATATGAAGAGTTGGTTAGGTTTTGTCTTTAATATAATGCGTTCTGAGCGACCTGCTTTCCATAGTTCTCTGTTTTAGTTCCCACAATTTTGTTACTAAATTATTAGAATTTCACCATATTTTTGTATATTTCATTATGATTCAAGGCCGTATCCAGGGGAAGGGTTACCCGGTTTGAACCCCCCCCCCCCCCGAAATTTTTGACCGAGTCGAAAATAAGTCGAAAATTAGTAAAACCTAGATAAAAATCAGTAAAATTAGTCGAAAACTGAGTCAAAAATTAGTAATCCCCCCCCCCCGAAAAAAAATCCTGGATCCGCCCTTGTTATGATTTACCTAACTTCAATTCTTGAGTGTGGTCGCTATAAGACATAAGCACCCTTTTATTTACTTTTTCTCAAGGTGTACAGCAAACTAAATAGAGATAAACGAACAAAAACATCTAAGTTTGATTATCTGTCATAACCTTATAAAAAGTTTATCCTATTTAGAGGTTATTACGAACAGTCAAGCAAAATAATCTATAGTATCTATTGTCTATTTTGAGATGACAGTTTTCCACTGGTTTTGACGCATATGCAATTTCCCTTTGATTGACCCTAAATATAATTCAACCAGAGATAATGGCCTCTTGTTCTTCAATCTAATCAATTCCCTTTCTTTATACTTTCAACTCTCCCCATCTTTGTAAATCGTTTTTCAAAAACAATAATTGCCTCACCTAAGAGCTGAGATTAGGTGTTCTTTTCCAAATCATTTTCTAACGCAGCCTCTTCATATCAGCCAACTGCTAATCTAGCAGCTGGAGAGCAACGCTCCCATTGGTCGAAATTTTTCCAGCTTTTTCCTACAGTCAATTTAACTCCCGGGATTTACGAGCAGAACGTCAGTTAAACACTGGCTGTTACTATGATCTCATCAAAACATATCTAGTCATTTATATTTCTGGTCATGACACAGTTCAATTTAGCACATGAAGTTTTGGATTTGAGCACTCAGAAACCATTTGAAGAAGAAGTGAAAAAAGCGTCTGCTAAGACTGTAATTATTCCAGCCTTTAAATCTTTGGACGATCTAGAAAAGAGTTACGAGGACTTTACTAATGGATCTCGAAAGGTAACGCTGACCTTTCTGACCGTATTTCAAAATGTTTATGGATTTTTTTGGGTACCCGACTGACTGACCGCATTTCAAACAGTAGGCTGTACGAAAAGTGTGGTTCAATCCCAATTTCTAGGGTTATAATGAGAGAAAGGTTGAAATGGTTAGGGTACGTTCTGTAGATGAAGCATGACAGATTGCCAAAAATTGTCCTTTTTGGCCAACCGTTCAGGCCTAAACAGAAAGAAAGTCGTTCGTGGTTAGGGCGCGAGGATGTCTTAAAGAAAGATTTAAGGGAAATGGGAACTTTCTGGAAGGGTGTAAAGAGGGAGGCTTTGAATAGATTGGGATAGAGGAAGAGCGTGCCAGCTGTGTTGGCCTCAGGCAACTTAATGCTGCTGTGAGAACTTAATAGTAGTAGTGTGATTATTTATCTTTGAGTTTTAGTGGAACAAGGTTAAAATGGATACGCTGGATGTAGTGAATTGCGTAAAGATGGAGTAAATTCACATACTAGGGGGAGGGGGAGATCATTCCCTTGACTTTGGTGGAGCTTAATTGTGCAATAAAACACTTTTGATTTATTTTTCAATTTTCTTTTCTGTCTATGAATTGGCCCCCTCTCCTTGCATTGCTGTTGTTTAGTTTTGTGCTTTTTTTTAGTATTTATGAGAGCATGTTAGGTAAAGAAAAAGAGGTTTTATCATATATCTGTCCATCAGCACCCCCTCCGTCACAAAATCCCGGGCTCCCAACTATTTTCAAGTGGTGGTAACAAGTAAAGCCCCTTTCCTTGCGTTAATTTTTTTTTTTTATTTTTTTTTTAGTAACTCAAGTAAACTGACTATCTTCTGATTTTTGTAAAATTTTAAAAACTAGCGCTTTACTTTACTGAAAACACTAAGCCGATCCTGAAAAAAAAAACAGTTTGCTCTCTCAAGGGCTTGTAGATCCCTAAGTATCCTTCAGAACATAAGGACTAATTTATAGAATCCTCAGAAGTCTTTCACTGGCCATGCTATTGATAAATAAGTTTACAAATTATAATTATCTGAAAAAACTCAAGCAAGCTCAGTTTTCTCAGCTCTCGTTATTCAATCTGGGGTAACAGGAACTTACCTTAGAGCAATCTAAGGTAGCTCGAAAGGTCATGCGACATTAAAAATCCCTAATATAAAAATGAAAAAAAATGTAGGCTTGTTCACCCGTGCTATAGGTCCAATTTGTCAGCAATAATTTTTCAGATGTTTATGGGTATTCTAACTTTTCAGCCAGTTCACAGGAGAATATAGTTTACCTAAAAACATAAAATTGAAGCCCTCGAATATATATAAAGATTTGAAACGGCATTTTTACCCCCGAAAGAAGTAAAAAAGTAAAGTCCAAAGCTGTAAGCACAAAAACTATTTCACATTTATTTCTAAAATCGAGAAGTTTGCAAGTTTTATTTGTATGCGTGGGGTTTCTTAATATCACTTTTAAGATCTTATAAATATTCGCTAATTCGGAAAATATCACTGACGATTTCTAGTGGTAATTTTCAGTCGACTCCTGTAAAAACGTTTGCTATTAAAGGGTTGCTAGCAAGTTCTGTTAGCACGGTTTCATTACATGAAACAACGTTTTTTTGCATCATGTCGCAGCAAAAAGTCATCCCTCCGTCTCAAATGTACAAATGTATAGTCCATAGTACGTTTTACTGTTATTATTATTATTATTCATTTACTGCCCGTCAATAGACGGAGTAATCACTAAAGATAAAAAAAACGACACAAACATACAATTGAAAATTCAAATACATGACAAAAAAAAAAACTCTTCAGGATACCCTTCAATACATACTTTACATAATGCATTACATACTTACTTTACATGTTACTTTAAATTAATATATATTTTCCATGCCTTTTCCATACGTCACTCTTTTCTTCAAATACATCTAATGGTAAGAAGTAACGTCGTAAAGTCAAGAAACGGGAAAATAGATGGAGAATATATAATTTAGGCTATGTAATTGCACATTTGGGGACCGCTTTTAGGTAAAGGGAAGTAAAGGGAAACGCTTTTATGAATGATATAAGTAAGTATTTCAGATTTTATAAAGCTGTTTTGGAATTCTAAATATGGTGTTTCCTTCTGAGTACAAGTGATTGCACATTAAAACCTGGCTATATATACCTCTAGTGGCGTTATTTCTTGAGATATGGTTTTGTCTTTGGAAAACTTTACCATCTAATTGAAAGAAAAGTGTTCAGTTCGCCGAACCACATAGCCTAGGGCCTCAAAGCCCATGATATAAATAAGTAGGTACTATTCTGCATAATAAAAGATAAATTGCTGAAATTTCTGCTTGGTCGTCTGTATTAATGAAGTCAAAGTTGATATATTTACACCAAAATTGGGCAAGTCCGTAGCAGAGTCTTTCGATTAAGAACCCCACACAGGAATCTAGGGATTTATATACTACCTACCTATTTGTTAGCATAATTTGATTGTTTTAGAGTGTCACCCCGCTTCCAAGAAATCTCCTTGCACATGGCTGATCAAAGGGTGAATAGGACTCAATCATTTTGGTGATCCCTCTTTCTTTTTCCCTCTGCTTACTCCCTTTCTCTATCGCTCAATCTCTCTTCAAAATTTTATTCTGTGTGATAGGTTGTTTCTCTAAAAAATTCTTTTTACCATACAATTAAGTCATCTCGTCTATCGATCAACGACTCTTCTCAGCTATAGAGGTCCTTGTGTCGACCACTTAACTAAATTTAAATATCTGTTTGTCCTTTCTAAACCCTTGCCGTTTATTTTCAGTTTTTGCCATTTTTCATTCCTTCTTGGCCAGAATTATGCAACGAGAGGCAAGTCAACCTTAGAAACAGCATGTTTTCACCGTACACTACACTGGGAAATTTCTTCTTTTCGTCGAAGTTCAAAGAAGAAATTTGCTTGGACTTATCCAAGTCCACAAAAACCCGATCGATGACTCCGGATGACATGCTAGTAGAAAGAAACTTGGAGATCGAGAGGAATAAGCTCAGGTACATCGATTTACCTTTATGTTACCTTAATCTGATGTTTTCGAGCAAATTGGAATTGATTATCGAAAATACGGGCAAAATACCGGTATATGGTATATGGGACCCAATAGCGGTATATGGGTCTAGTGTCACCCTCACACTAACCTAACACTTTTATCTTTTTTTTTCCTGTAATGGACATCCTGTAAATGTCATAAAATTATACGTTTGGTGCGGATGAACTGCTCCCTTATCTGCATGTGGTTGAGCAAATAACGTCTTAATGAACAAGCGGATTGTGAATCCTATAAATCACTATCAAAATACTCCAAGATTTGTTTTTACGCTCATTTCTTTCAGTTCTTGATATCTCTAAGCCAACACGGCCTAAAATCAACCGACCCTCGGGAATGGTTTTTGGGTATGTTGTTCGACTCATTCTTCTTAGTTCTAACGTATAAGAATATTCATATTGATGTTTGTAGGGAGTTTAATCCCTTTTTTGTGTTCTTTATTGCAAAATTTATTTGCAGAGCTAAAGCAGTTTGTATTTTGGCTCACCACCGAAATGATTTTCTCATATACCTAGGATCACTGAATAGATTCAGGGGCGTAATTTGCTATGGAGCAGGGGGTAACTGCCCACCTAGGCCCCAGTTTGCCAACCCCAGACCCTAGTTTCCCCTGACCCAAGCTGAAATTTAGTCTCTTCAAAATCTTGTCAAAACCAAGATAAGCATCATCTGCATAATTCAAGCATCCACAAAAACCAGTCAGTTGTCTATGATATATTTTGCCATTATGGTACTATATGGTTCATTTTTCAGTTTTCATTTTCACTTGATTGGGAAATATTGGCTCCAAATTTGCCCTCCCCAGAATTTTGACAAAATTACGCCACTGAGTAGATTACGCTAATCACAACGTCTAATTGTGTTTTGATTAATGACTGACGTAATTAGCCCATTGCGCTTGACAACCATAGACAATGATTGGGCTGACTTCAAGCTATTCAATTCAGGGTGCCTTCCAGTACCTTAAATTTACCTACTCAGATGTAAAGGCGACAATATAATTCTTACGAGTCTGATATTTCAATGTTTTGTCATTCTTCTAGCTTAGACACTTTTAAAAAAGTACTATTGCTTTAAGTATCCTAATAAGTAAAATTTATTGAGCACTGCTAATTCAATTTTGTGTCAACTTTCGGCCCAGTGCAGTGTTCAGTGAATAATCATTTAGCTTTATTTATACAAGTTGTCATTGCTTTTTTATATGCTGTATAATCCCTACTAAATCCCAACATCTCCCAAGCCTACCCACTTTGGCTTTTTTTTTTATCATTTTGCATGAATAGTACCGCAAGACATCGTTTTTGGTTAAAAACAACACCGTAATAACTTTTTTTTCTGTTAAGAACAAAATGAAACTGGGGAAAGCAGTGCATAGTATCCAAATTGAATTTCTTACTATATCCAAATACCATCTTCATAGTTCTAACAATTGTCAAAATGAATCTAATTTCCATTAAAGCAATTGCCAAAATTAATCCCTGTCGCTTAAACATATTCTTCATGAGACACAGCTTCTGAGAACGGACCGGGAATGGGGGTATGGCCGTTTCTGTCTTTTAAATGTGGTTCAAAATAATGACAAAGAGCTATACAAAATATAGCTTAATAAAAAAATAATAGCAAAATAGCTAAAAAGCTATTTTAGTAAAAATCTACTGCTCAAAACAACTTCTTAGAGAAAAGAAATGATAACAGCGTCTAATACTTACCTATTTCTTGTCACCCAAGCTCGATTGAACACATTGCTATGGGCAACTTCAATTTAACCATTTAATTAAAGTATTTGGGACTGGGGCTATTTTCTGTCTATTTTTGGAAGACGTGATCTACCTTTTATTTAACAGATGCAACGGGCATTTTTCGCGATAATTTTCGAAAGCTAGATATTTTGCAAATTAATAAAAAAAAAAAAACTTCGAAACCAATTTGAATCAACTAATAACTCCAGATTTGGAAACGCTCACACAGCAACATTAAATAGAGTCAAGGTAATAAAACATATTGAAAGTTTGGTTGCGTCAGTAACTGTTTTTGGCTGGTAGTGACAGCCTACCATTAACCAAATCTCGTAATTAAAAAAAAATAGTCAAAATTAATTCATTATGTTTAAAGACAACATTCAAACAAAGCGAAACATTCCGCTGTTTGCGGAAGAACCGGAGAGAGAGATAGATGGGTTATGTTATAGCAACCCCTGTCTTTAAACCGGGTTGGAAATTGATGAAGAGAGGCATTTTAGCTAGAATCGGTCACTTTAGACAACTTCATACGACCTACGAACGCTTCAAGACAAACGAAAAGCTTCAAGTTTACTTGCATTTAATAAATTAAAAAGCTGCCATTTCAGTCAAACTCCTCAGCCTACCCTATTTCCTCAAGTACAAACAGCGGTAAGTACCTATATTTTCGAAGTATTCAGACCGTTAAGAAACAAACTTACCTCTAGAATCAAAATTTCATACTACATCCAAATTTGACATCTGTTTCCATTGCACGTTTGATTTTAACCTAACCTAACTTATCCTCTCTAACCTTATCTAAATATATAACCCATATTATATATTTTCAATGCATTTATTGATTCTTGATTTTGTCACCGTCGATTCAATTTACGGGTAAACTAGTTTTAACAAGATTGACGCTAACGCACTATAAAAGCCGTATCTAAAATAAGAAAAAAGGTATCATCTTGAGGGTCCGTAAAGGGCTTAAATTTGAATTTGTGACGAAAAACGCAGTCCCCAAGTGTAATTAACAAGATATTGAGGAGCGGGCAGCCCCCTCACAAACAAAACAATTTCAGTCCGTTCTAAGTTTTAATATTGTTCCATACTTGCAGTTGAAAAGTTTTTTTATTTTCGGATGTTTTTTTTTTAAAATAAGGCTAAAAAAATCGAGGAAAATAGCAAGGTGCTAAGGAGGGGGCAGTCCCTCCATAAAGGGAATAATTTCTGTTTATTTTAAGGTATAATGTTGCTCCTTACTATCGATTGAAAAACTTTTTTGCTAATTTAATTTCTGATCGCTTTTTAAATTATGACGGGAAATCCGCATCTCCCTCCATGGAAAATTCCCCCTCGAAAAAATCCTCCACAAAATGTTCCTTCTGCGTAAAATCCCCCCGGAAATCTCCCCCTAGTTAATTCTATCCTTGCTGAAAATTCCCCCGTAGAATCCCGTGCGGACACTTAAATTTTGAAATTTCTTCTTAGCCTACTTTTATTTGAAAAGAAAGACTTGTGTTATAGTTAATTTCTGATCGTTTTTGAAATCATACCGGAAATCTCCTCTCCGTGGAAATTTTTTTCCCCTTTAACCCCACTCCCAACGGAAAATTTTGCCCGTGAAAAACATCTCCACGGATATATCTTGCAGACAATTATAATCCCGTTGATAATTTTTTCCTGTACAATTCCCCAGAATTTATCCAGATGCAAAGTTCAGTCACTAAATCAAAAGTAAGACAAAAAAAATCGTATAGAAATTCTGGCAAATTCCGACCTAAAATTTCCACTGGAAATTTCACCCCCAGTAACTCCCCTTCCCACGGAGAATTCCCACCGTGGAAAATATTGCACGCCCCTCCCCCCTCAAACAAATCCCCCAAAAAATTTCTGTGTGCTTCTCAATAACAAATACTAAATGAAAATAATGCGCAAATTTCAAAGTTTTGACCCGAGGGAAAAGGGACGTGAAATGACATCATTTTTATACCATCCTAGAAAGGGCTTATGCCAGATTTACCCCTCACTCACTCGGACGATCTGTCTCGGCTTTATCTACAATTAAACCATGGCTTAATGCCCGCAAATATTTGATTTTAATTAAAAAGGGCTTATGCCAGATTTGCCTCTCACTCAATTGGACTATCTGTCTTGGCTTTTTCTACAATTAAACCAAGGCTTGGTGTCCGCAACTACTTGATTTTAATTATGATCTTCTTGTCTAGTTGCTCTCCAATCTTTTTGGTCGTTTAGAAAGGGCACAATAACTTTTAATTTTCGGCTGAGTGAGTCCTCTCCTGATTTTCTACGACCATTGGTTCGATAAGATCATTCCATGAAAAAAAAAATAAACACGCATCCGTGATCTTCCCTCTGGCAAAAAAAAAACGAAACAAAATTCAACACTTTTCAAGATGGAAGCTTAAACCTCTACTGTAGGGTTCTCTGATACGTTGAATCTGATGCATTAAAACTTTGATTCCTTGGCTTTTGGGGGTGTTTTTTTTTTCACTTTTTCGAAAATTACGGAGTTTTCTTCAGGCTCGAATTTATTGATGGGTAACACCAAACTTAATGAGTTTTATGTATTTGAAATCAACATAAAAAGCCAATCCTCTTGATGTACCTTATTATTGACAAACTTAAGCTTTTTAGCAAGGCCGTACCCAGGATTTTTTTTGGAGGGGGGTTTTACTCCAAAAAATTGGGGAGGGGGTACACAAAAAAAAACTAAAAAAACGCATGCAAAATTTTTTTATGTCTATTTTTGAAAGTTTTTGCGAGTCAGACAAACATTTTGGGGGGAGGGGAGGTTCAAACCCCCTAGCTCCCCCCCCCTGGATACAGCCTTGCTTTTTAGAGTTTTGTTACAATTGGCCTAATTCATTTCCTTACCCAAATAGCGACGAAGACCACACTGCCTTTCCATCATAAACAAATAAGTAGAACAACAGGGAAATTTTTATACAAGACAGTGGAACGCAACTTTAAATGAATATTTCGACCCTATATCCAAGGGCCGTCCTCAGCAAAACAGACGAAGAGAATAAAAACACTATAAAAGAGTCCTGGTTGAACTTCCTTGAAGTAATGATATTAGGGCTGTTTTAAAAAATTTTTAAACAGTTTTAATGATTGAATTTTAATGTAAGTTTCTTTTATAGTGTTTTTATTCTCTTCGTCTGTTTCGCTGAGGACGGCCCTTGGATATAGGGTCGAAATATTCATTTAAAATTGCGTTCCATTGTCTTGTATAAAAATTTCCCTGTTGTTCTACTTATTTGTTTATCATTTCCTTACCAGAAGTTGTTTGATAAAGTATGTTTTATTATGTCGAAATACAATGGTCTCCTTGCAAATTGTATATTCTTTTAACAAAAATCAGGGCGAAAGGTGGTATCTACTCTTACTTTTATCACTTGTGAATCTTGGCAAGTTCAACCCCGTTTGAACGATTCTCTACTCCTCGGTCCTGAACTTATAAATTTTCAGGCAAAATATCACATACTAGAGTATATTTTTCAGCACCCCAAAGGCAATTTTTGATGTTCTCCCCAAAAATTTGATTTTACTCTTATTTGTAATTGGATTAGCATCATTGGTATCAGGATTCTATTGAAATAATTGATTAAAACCCTTAGTAGTGCTATTTAAGTAATATTATGTAAGGAATGCTTCCTTTATGTTTACAACAACAACAACAAGAATGTCGGACATTTAAATCAAAGGTATGTTTCAGAACAGGCATACAAACTAGCAGGGTCCTAATGAGCCACCTTTCTCGTACCTCCACATGTTTTGGTATATTCGATTGTTTTTCCTATAATTGGTCTGAACTTTTTTGGGGGGAAGAGGGGTAGATAGAAAGGTAGCCCCCCCCCTAAAATGCTTTTATAGCCCATTCACCTCACACTCTCCGTATTTTTGCGAACTTTCAAATTTTTCAAACGTTTAAAGCTCTCAGGATTTCGGGAAGGGGATGAAAAAAAAACCTACCCCTTAGAATAGAAGACCTTCTTATATCCAATTAACTAATGTATTGCACTCCTTTAACTGACAGTACTGTACAAATAACTGCACAATAGATGAATACGACTTATAAATAAAAATAAAGATCGGCTTTAATAAATTTGTTTTCTTCCTTTATTTTTTTGTTTCTTGCTTTATAAAAATGAGTTTATAAAGTTCTACGTTTATGTTCCACGTCTCTTGTGCAGTTTCTAATTATACAATGTCGCTAAAGTATTGGTAGTTGCACTTGTTGTGTTCCACCATTTTAACATGTCGCTAGGCATTTAGGGGGGGGGGCGACGGTAAGGTTTTTATCAATTTCCTGTGACAAAAACCCATCGATTCATTAAATAAATAGCTAAATTCAGTGATGAATTATAAATATGAACAGTATTTCATTTCCTTTTATAATAAAATATTTCCTTATAAAAAAAAATTATAGGTTTTTTTTATAGGTAATAAAAAAAATATAATTAATAAAGGCATAAAAAATAAAGGTATATAAAGGTATAAAGGTATAAAAAGGTATATAAAGGTATATAAAGGTATAAGGTATAAAGGTATAAAAAATTATAGGTAATTTTTTTTTAGGTTTGCCTCCACTGGTAAAATTTGCAGAAGAAAAAGAAGAGGATTGAGTGACACAGTAAGAACTCCAAAAAGCCTGAGGAAACTCACGTTTGACGACGATACAGCACCTCCTGTATCTGGGACAATTATAGTTGGACCAGAAGGGAATACCAACCAAAAAGGACCATTAGTTGACATAGACCCATCTTTGAACTTCGTAGAAGTAATTTGTTTTTTAAATTAAATGACAGAGTTTTATTTCTGTAGGTAATCAGGGGCGTAACTCCATGGGACGGGGGTTGGGCAACTGCCCCCTCCAGACCCAACTTTGCCCCTCATATCTAATTTTGCCCCCCCTCCAAGCTGAAATTTAGCTTCTGCAAAAAATCTTGTCAACATTAAGATAAGCCTGCATAATTCAAGTATCCAGAGAAACAGGTCAGTTTTCTTTACTGTATCTTTGCCTTTATGGTAATATACCAGTCATTTTTCAGTTTTCACTGCCATTTTCACTTGATTTCGGAAAATTGGATCCAACTTTTGCTCCCCTCCACCCCGAATTTTGACGTGCTTACGCCAATGTAGGTAATCAGGACAAACCTTAGGATGATATAAAAAAAGATCAGAAAATAAAAAAATTACCATATACGAAGAGGCAATTTTACTATCATTTCCAGCTTTTCCGAGAAGTGAAATTCTTTAACATTGATAGGTATCAGAAAATACTAACCCTTAAAGTATTTTTCAAATTTACTTTGTATTATTAGAAAAGTAACGATAAG